>JAVYIG010004205.1:12500-169128 GCA_035222895.1 Strongylocentrotus droebachiensis | reverse complement strand
GTTGCGAAATTTTCTGCCCGATTTATAAATGTTAAAACCCCCCCTTCAAAAAATCCTGCGTACGCGCCTGACCTGAGGAACTGTATATTTTGTCCGCTTTCTTTGTCCGTCATGTTCATAGTGTGTATATGACTCTTCCCATCTTTGACTATTGTGAGGTTTTTATATGTTTCAATGTTCATGTGTTAACGCACTTCTTTCAAACTCTAATCGTAGTCAGGTCTTATTATGTGCGATAGGCTTAAGAACCCATAACATATCAACGTTTTATAAAGTGTATTTCCAGTCGGTCTCAAAATAAGCGAACACCTGGGTAAAATCGTTTGCTTGTCCAATAAGAGAAACAGTCAGGTATTTTGTTGCAAAAATGACTAAAATACGGGGAAAATCACGGAATTTAATTTGTCTCAATTTGGTCGATCGTATATCTACGGGGGTAAGACATATTTTGATTTTCGAAACTGGTAATCATGTATTGAAATAATGCTCCTTGAATTTTGATTATCCATTAGGGAATATTAAGGGCATTAAATAGGAAAAACCAGGGTACAATCAGAAAGTTTTTTCTTCAGAAAATGCTGGGAATCCTGATTAAGCTATCTATCAATCTTCAAATTAAGCAGGGAAGCTTTCATCCACTTCTGAGTACTTTGTTAAGACAAAAGGCTCCTTCACACAGTTTCTCGGTGTCTGCTCCTACAAATAAGTGAAACCAAGCTAGGTAGCAATTTCAGAACTGTCACAATACCTCACGGCAACCCTATTTAAGGGAGATTTAGTGACGTCATTTTTTAAAACTTAGTTGGAATTTAAAACTCCACTACATTATTGAAGTTCTTTTTGTGTACTTTCAGAACCGATTGGGATGTGCTTGAGCGGTATGCACGAGGTCTTCGATGTAGCTTATTGGAGGCGTTTCGACGATTACGTAAGCGATGGCCGATGCGATCCCGGATGGTTTAACTCTCTCGACGTCATCGCCACCAACATGGAGACAGCCTTGAACAATTATGCAGTGTGGAGGAATGCCCAAGCATCGAAAGGTTGTTGAAGAAATGGGTTATCTGGTTTAGAATCAAAGATGAGTCTATAGTCATGGGATTCATTGGGTAAAGAAAAATAGTATTTAAAGCTGCTTCAGCGACCACCTATGTAGACAAACCACCTGTCTATAAAGACTAAACTGTTTCTCTTTAATAGAAATTCTCATGGAAACGTATGCCAAAGGAACCTCTTTATAAAGACCACCTTTCTTACAGAAAATATACAGATTTCACTGTCTCAAGAAGCTTCGAGAAAGATGGCTTATGTGACACTTGAGAATAATTTATTACATATTGTGAGGTTTTGTAATTTGACATGTAAATGATGAATCAACAATACAATACTCGAAAGCCCATACGATTAAGAGCGTATGCACACACAATTATGTGGGTATATAGTCTACACACACACATTTGGCATCAAGGTTAAGTCAACAATTTTTTTTAAAATCCCTTTATAGTTATATTCCGAAAAATATGAATTAATTTAGAGAGCAGTCGTTTCCATGGACATGCCTACCATGGTAGTCATCAAAACAAGGATCTACTATTGTGTATCATTTACATTTTGTTTCTTATTTGATAACGGTTTATTATGATTTAGATCCACTGGTTGCCATTCCGATCACGTGGCCCAAAGGATCATACGGACTACCAATGCCTCACATTGGTTGCCCCAATAACCACTTCAACTGGGCCGAAGGATGGCGGTATCAGGATACCGAGGACGTGGGTGCAGACAACAGATGGAGCAACCCTTGCCATCTGAAAGGTTGGAATCTACCCCCTCCTAATATTCCCTTTTTGTCTATCTTGCCCCCACTCCATCTCTCTATCTCTCACGCCCCTTCCTTAGTCTCTCTCTTTCTCTTTTCCCTCCCTTACACTACCTCCCTCTATCCCACACACACAGGCATATGCCCACTCCCTATTTCTCTATTCCTTTAATTCCCCAGGCCTCTCTCTCGCACTATCACACACGCACATACACATACCGACACTTGTTTTTTTAGTAATTTTGTTTTATTCCTCCAAATGTGTACATGTGTTTTTGTAATACAGACTTATACACACACACCCCAGACACGCACACACACCCCGGAGACGCAAACACACACGCATATACACCCAATTGCGCACTCACACCCTTTCCCCGCCTTACGCACTTTCTATCTCTCCTACGTACACACACGCGCCCACACATCACGCACACATATCCACGCACACCCCATACCCATTTACATACATCCCCCTCTCTTCCCTCCTTCTCCCTATTTAGCACACATACCTACATTGTCTCTCTCATTATGTACATCCCTCATTACTTTCCATTAAATTCTTTGCTTAAAATAGTGTTGAGATGAAGACAAAACACTCTTGCGAATAGTACCTTAGTACGCACAGGACCAAGTATTCATACGTGAGTTATGTTCATAATTATCCCCACAACATGCATTTAGAAAGATTGTAATGAAAACAAATCTCGATATTTATATTTCTTATTTAATGGAAATTACCCATTGCAGAACGATTTTAATGATTGCAAAGGCCTATTCGGAGATATTCGTATTCAGATTTGTTTATATTATACCCCACTAGAAAACGGATGGGATCAGCAAAGATATTTTTTCATTTACCAAGTATAATAGTACGCTGGGAAGGGATATCTGGTTAATAGTAGTTTAGGATAGGCAGCAGTACACGAACTCGCAAATATTAAATAATCTATGCATTTCACTTTGATAGGACCATATTGGGCGAACAACATGAACTCAAACTTCTGCATGAAGACCAAGACAACAGAGGACAACTATGACTGGCCGTTTCAGCAGGGGGTCTACTGCGTGTACAAGAAAGGAGAATGTCCTTCAGGTACATAGGCATGCGGGCAAATAGACGTTTTCGAGGGACATTAGATGTCCTCTTTAATCAAGACAATAAATATTGACTTACCAGTCAATATGCATGTCTTGTCTTAGGAAACTCTGGATCGATTTTACAAAAAAATCTTTTAAACGCAGTTCTTAAAGTGGACATAGTGTGTAAGCTAACTGTGAGTTTAATGTGTGATAACCGTTGGTATGCTCGCAGATTTACGATTTATAACAACTATAAAATGCTCTTGAAAGTTTTAACATTCGTTTTTAAAACAACGTAATCAGTAGATGAAATTTACCTATGCTGTATTAGTCTAATCACAAAAAGGCATACATTTCCTCAATAACGATTCATGTAGCATCAAAAAAGCCTTAACATCACAAAGTTTCAAGTTAAAAAAATGCATTTATGAATGAAAATTCAGTGTCAAAGTCAGTCCACTCATTATTTAGTGACTAATATAATGCAGTACCCATCACAATCAGAAGAAAACATCTAGCCCCCCATATGGAAACGTTGTATCATCCGCTCAATCTGACTTGCGTGCATAGAACAAATAAGCATTTTTCCATGAAAAAGTGAAGTTTTCTAAAATGTGCGTTTCTTTCCAGCATTGGGGCGCCCGGGAGTCACTCGGGTAACATTTCATAAAGTAGAACATAAAAAGACCATAATGCAAATTTGTTGTACTTTTGTCGGAAAAAATAGATTTATCCAGCACAATGTCGTCTCTTTTTGCGTTGGAGAAGAGCAACACGCGAGTTTCAATCATACTTTGGCCGCTCTCGCAAGCTCTCACTGTGGTCAAGCGACTTTGGGGCAAGCGGTTAATGAAAATACTAATCGTTAGCTTTCTTCTGGTATTAAACTTGTTTTGATTGATTGTATACTTTTGTCGGAATAAAGGAAACAAAAAGGCTTGACCAATAACTTATCAGCGTCTGAATCTTTTGACCTTGAATTCCCTGATGCAAGCGCACATAAACAGGTTCTAATGACATCATCTTCGCTCAATCGGTGTCTTTTATCCTAAAATGCTACACTTTCACAATGTTTATACATCTTTTTAAATTATTAGTAAGATATAACATATTTTGTCTGATATCACTGAAGTTTTGGGTTTTATTTAATAAGTAATTTTAAAATAAGAGCCATTTTACTGTTTTAATTTACTGGATCGTACCATTAAAGTCGCAGGGTAGAAAGATGCATTTTCCAACTGCGCCAAATTTAATTTACGTTCCGACATTCTGTTAAATGGGTTCGTGTTGTTAAGAATCCACTGCTTTCTGCTCCACCAAACGTCCACATGCGGAATCGTTTATCAACTAAATTATTCAAATTTATGGATGTTTCCTTCCCAGGTGTTTGTGTTGTTGAAGCATTTCATTCACCTGCTATCATTCTTTGTACTCCAATTGCCAGAACGCAAAATACATTTTGGTTTTATAGTTTCATGCGGAGTCGTTTATCAACTATATGTATTCAAATTTATGAATGCTTCCTTCCCAGGGGTGGTGTTTATGCATTTCATTCACCTGTTATTATTCTTTGTACTCGAATTGTTAGAATACAAAATGCATTTTGTTTTTATAGTTTCATTCAATAAGTAAGTCAATAAACGAGGATGTTCTGCACAATAAGAACAATGTGTGTCCCTATTGTACAATGTAATGTGTCCCCTCATTTTGTAATAGTGAATTTACCCATTCACATAATGGAACTACCTGCCCAGTGAAGCCAGTGGCCCGTGACCCCTGAGCACTCAACACCGTGTGGGAGTCAGTTTGTGGTCAACTTCTTTTATGAGACAAATCAAGGCAAACGTTTCCATATGCCCCCTCTCCCCACCCCCCCCCCCCCCCCCACACACACAGGTCAATGTCACCTCCCCTCATTTTCGTTATTGATCCCCATTGATTCCAGGTCTCTCTGAAGGTTTCGTCTATTGGGACGACGAGGACTTCGCCAACGCTAACGATTTTGGAGGAGAGATCCCCGATGGTACTTACGACAAAAACACCAGGATCTACTACTGTTGCATGACTGATGGGTATGCCAGCAACCCCATCTACCTACCCACGGACCACCCATTCTTCCTGATGAAGTTCAACCATCAGTGCCAGGAGGTAATTAAGTTGAGCGACAGAGGCTTGTTTTTATAAACCTCATGGAAGATTGGGAGTCGAACCTGATCATAAGTTGACCATGCAGGGCCCTGTTTCATAAAATTTGTTATCAATAAAAGTTACAATAACTGTTTAAAGCTACTAGAATCGTGGCGTTTGATTGGCTGAGAGCAAATTTGTCATAGAAATTTATAATATTTGTTATTGATAACAATTTTTATGTAACAGGGCCCTGATTTTAACTTAGTCTACTGAGTTTTAGAGTCGTTATTTATTCTGTACAAATCAAGGTGGTCGTAAAAATTTGAAAAATGGCGTAAGTCTGCAAAAGAAATATTGATTGATCCACACGGAACACAAGCATACATTCGTCAAAGTAATGTTTCTTGTATGGATCACATTTCCAATTTCGCAGCGAGCAAAAATGTTGACAAATTGCGTGGATTTTTTTATTTTTTTTATTAAAGATTATAAACAGGCCCAATAGAATACCTCCATGTACCCCTCCCCCTCTCTCTCTGTCTCACTCTCTATCACACACTCATAATATTATTATTATTATTATAATTATTATAATACACCAGTTTACAGTTGTATCAGTGCGCATGCGCAGACAGTTGACCTCGGGTCATTGGCCCTGAAACAAAGCCAATGACCTGAGGTCAGTGGTATTTATGCGTGAATTAAGATTGCGCCCATGCAAATGATGATGTGCGCGCACAAAGCAGCGCGTAGACAGTGATTACATCATAATTTGCATGGGCGCAATCTTAATTTACGCATAAATACATGACCTCTAGGTCATTGGCTTTGTTTAAAATGGCGCACACAACTGTAAACTTGTGTATTTCTTAAATAATTTCATTTCTCTGTGTAGGTATATGGGATGAAGGTAACCCATGAATATTTCCGATGGGATACGACTGATGTCTTTCCGAACGATGATCACGGTGGCGCACATCCGTACCCGGGGGTCGTTAAGGGCGACGACATCATCCTCGAATACTGCTACTACGAACCAACATCTTAAATATTTCCAGCGTGTCAACCAGCAACCTCGATATTAATTATTTGATTTAATATGATCTGTTTCTTTAGCAAACATTTTTATGAAAATATAAATATATATCTGCTATATGATTGTGAATATACAAACCTGACAAATATGATATGATATGTCAAAGATACGTCACTATGACGTAATGGAAATAATGAGCGTTACTGAATATAACGAGAGGTGCCTGCATAGTAGTTAAGTGCGTCGCCTTGGAAATGCTCTATGGCTCAAACAAAATCAGTGACTAACAAATTTCAGTTGATAAAAACAAATCATAGTTCGATAACATTACAGGAGATGTTGTAATTGTAAGATTAAACAGCCTGTCAATAACAGAAGGCCTGCCGCCTTTCTGTACATCTGATCGCCGAGACGCAGCTACATTGGTTTGAAATAAATAAATAACCTGTAAAATCTTGTTTCCTCGTTCATTATTTGGTCTCTGAAATATAAAAGGAATTCTGGTTGGGTCTTTTTATGTAAAGGAATCCAGTCGTAATCTTTCATTGTTTGACTGTGATGTACAATCGATAGAGCATGAGGGATCCATTGATTTCCTGGAATTTAAAGGATCTGTGGCAGATCAAGATGGTTCATAATACCGATACCCATCGAAGAGATAGTTTATTGTACTCACTAGATGGCGCCATTGAAGTGGCACAAGAATAAGCGAGTTCGTAAATAGCTCTGGACCGCATGACCCCAACATATCCACAGATCTTAGATACGATGAATAATCACTGCCAAAGTGATAGAGGTGCTTCATGAATACCTTTTGTTTGCCTCTTGAGAAGAATACTTCCACCTGTGTATCAGATAAATGTACTGTTGGTGCATAAATGAATACCGATTACCATGGGTGTCGATCCTTACGTAATACCTATTCATCAGGGGGGGGGGGGATGAATGAATAGATCATCCCCCCCTGATGTATAGGTATCAGTTACGGATCGACACCCATGCTGATTACATAACTTTCATGAGCACGATCCGAGTATTCGTCTCAATGGTTTTACAATTTGGGTACGAATGACCTTTATCTGCCCATGCGCAAATCTCAATTACGAACTCGCTTATTCGATATTGGAAATTGACATAATGACGTCAATTCCTGAACACCGGAACTCATTTTTTTTTAGGTGTAACCCTGTCTTTGTAGGAAAATTCTCTTCATGCCAGAGTCACCCCAAAATATACGTCGTGCGTTTCCTGTCAGAGAAGAAAAACAAAATTGTTTAGTTTCTAAAATAAAAACTATACGATCACTATCTTGGAAAGATCACCTTTGGTTGTCTTCGAGTAGGCTGATCATTTATGGCCGTTTATAACAGTTGGAGCATCCGAACAGGAGGATAAAACAGGTTGTATACATTAACTATGACTAAGGTGCACACGAACATTACTGCGGAACGTCCTTACATTACAGTATTAATTAAATTTTCCCTTGGAAATTGGTGTACATTTAAACACGACATCCCATTATTTAAAAAAACTCAGATTTTTAGATCTTGTTGCATATCAACGAAAATTTATTCGAATTACAATCTGCATTGGCGATCAAAACTATCTCAAATTCAAATGCTCTTACTAAATTGAGCTGGAAAACCTAGTAAAAAAGTTTTTCATAATGAAAACTTCTGTCCCTAAACGCGCATAAGGTCCGTGTGTGTGTATGCCAAGGGAGTTGTTGCAAAATGAACTAACAATATTAGGCCTAAAGAAAAGAAGATGTTGTGTTGCCCTTTAGGTGCCAAAACACGGGTCGGTCAGTCGGAATTTTTTTTTTAAAACTTTTTTTTCTTTCTTTTTGTTTCTGTCTTTTGGCTGATTTTTCTCATTTTTTAAAAAAGCCAACCGTAGATTTCCAAATTTTGGGGTCGGTAGCACAGGGCAATACAACATCTTTTATTTTAGGCCTTAGCACACCACACACAACACAGGCCGCGTGGCCCGTATCCGGACACCTACCCCCTGTCATCCACCCCCGGATAACCACCCCCAGTCAACTACCCCAAGGACAACTACCCCCTAGGACAACTACCCCCTAGGGCAACCACCCTCTAGGACAACTACCCCCTAGGGCAACCACCCTCTAGGACGACTACCCTCAGGGACAACTACCCCCCGGACAACTACCCCCGGACAACTGCACCCAGACAACTTACCCCTATGACAACGACCCCTCAGTAAACTACCCCCTAGGACATCTACTCCCTTGGATAGTTTTCCGGGGGCGGTTGGATGGTTGTCCGGGGGGTAGTTGTCCTAGGGGGTAGTTGTCCTAGGGGGTAATTTACTGGGGTTAGTTATCCGGGGGTAGTTGTCCTAGGGGATAGTCGTCCTAGAGGGTGGTTGCCCTAGGGGGTAGTTGTCCCAGGGGGTAGTTGACTGGGGTGGTTATCCGGGGGTGGATGTCGAGGGGATAGGTGTCCTAGAACCCTCTGCGACATGACATCGACTTATCCTGTCACGTCCGGATAAACAACGCGGGGTAACAAATTTAGGGTCAAATATCTGTTCTCTCCACAAACAATTGCCATCGAATGCCAGAGTTTGAAAACAAAATGATCACTGGTTTTGTGACTTTACTTAGTAAACATACATGATCATGAAGCTATAATAATGAACTTTGAGAATCTGTTCACCCCTTTTTGCGGCGATTGCCCGTTTTAAAGATATATGTATTTTAGTGGGAAAAACGTGCTAAAAACATGATGATTTACGTTTTAAAGCCTCTGTGGAAGTTTCGGGTAGAGCAGATGCGCGCTAGTTATTATTTTGTAGTTCCACGTTTCCACTCAAAGATGGCGAAATTGAATCACATCCGTGGTAGCAACGTCGGTAAAATACCCTCCCTTCTGAAGACCCAAAGACCGTTCGCCCACAACTGGGGCGGCGGGGCGTCTGTCAAAGTGGGGGGGGGGGGAGCACATAAAAAGGGCATCTTCTGGTAAAAGGGAAACCTACAAAGGGAAACCTCAAAGCGAAAATATACACATTTTAGACATTGGTAATACCACTATATTGTGATTACATTATGAGGAATTATTTCAATATTTGATTCTCTCTTGACATGGCACAAAAGGGAAAGGGAGAAGGGGCATTTATCCAAAGGGAAAAGAACACTTCTAATAAAAGAAACGGAGCACGTCTCAAAATAAAAAGGGGAATCATCTAAAGTGATAATGGGAAACTTCTCGCACCTGATATTGGGCGCTCACCAGAAATGAAAAAAGGCACTTATGAGAACGGGAAAGGGCCGGGCACCTCTCGGATTTAAAAAGGGGCACCTATCAGATGTGGTAAGGAGTATTTCTTGTACCTCAATAGGGGCACTCACCTGAGATGAATAGGGGCACTTGCGAGAACGTAAATTGGCACTTATAATAAAGTAAAAACGTCGATTGTCAAAGAAAAGGGGCACTTTTAAGATTTTAATAGAGGCATAATAGGTGAAGGGGCTCTTATTAAAAAATGAAAGGGTATTAGATATAAAAAGGAGGCACTTGTCAATATAAGAGGGGCATATTGCTCCGGTTGTCTCATTTTCGCTCGCTGGAACATTGCCAACACAAACCACTGACCTCTACCTCCTGGACGGATCAACGCCCATTCCCATTCACTATACGTTACGTACTAAAAGGCTGTATTGTCTGACCGTTCATGAATATTCATGTTTTTGCTTACCTCGGCAAAATGTTTTCTTTTACTATTTGGAAAAATGACGGTGGCGGTTGGATGAAATGGACATAATGAACCAAGCAGAAGTGTTTTATGATAATTCATGCTTCTTATCCTTCGTGTGCTTGCCCTATAATCTTAAAATCGCTTGGCAAACTGAGTCCAAAGTTCGACTTGTTTCACATGTGTATTATAGGCAAAAACGATCTTGCAACCTATTTTGATCAAAATTGGTGGGTGAACTTTCAAAAGTCAATGGGACATGAGGGTTCTAATGAAAGAGCTAGTGATAACGTACGTCGGGTGGATGTGCTTTTCGTTTAAACAAAAAATGCATTTTTAACGATTTTTGGGGGGTAACACTTCATAGGCTAACATGTTAGGCTGCTGAATCTGACGATAGGAGGCGTTGTGAAATGAGACTAAACGGAGCTATATGGCACTTATCAGAGGTGAAAAGAGGCACTTACAAGAATGTGGAACAGGCACCTTTTTTAAATGGAAAGGGGCACTTATCTGAAGTTAAAGTGTGCACTTTCCCTATGTAAAGAGGGCATTTTAAGGGTAGACCTACTTGAAAAGGTGTGGGGAGGCACTATGCCCCCCCCCCCCATCCCCGCTGTCGCCGCCTCTGGCCCGGGTGACCAATATTTTCGGTAGCGAAGCTTTTGAAATATGACAAGAAGATCCATCTGACAGACATCATAATTTTAGTAAACCCTCTTTAAGTAAAGAGAGACTTCTCAATCTATATTGCGCTTTAAAACTTCATCTTTATTATATTATTTAGGCGAGGGGTTTGGGCTTCGGGCCGCCTGGGTGGGGCTTCGGGATTGTTGCATTAATTTCTCGCCTATATTTAATTTGCAATCGGCGATGGGGCTTGAAGAAAGGAGAAAGGCGAGATTGAGTTGGTGATGCATTGTGGGACACGGTTGTCGACACATCGGGACATTGTGAGCAGCAGATGGCAAATCTGAAGAAGTGTCAGTAGAATACACTGCCTTTAAATACGAGCAGTCATAGAAGCATTAGTATTATTGAGGAGACAATAAAAAGCCTACGCAAATTGTCACTACTTTCATATCTTCATTAGATTAAGTATTTTTTTTATTAAAGACAGCCAATACTACTGGGCCAGAAGGGATTAGACCACACAGCGAGGTCACTGACAGGTGGCTATCTCATTAACTCAGCTCTCAATTAAAAAAAATAATAAAAAGAGGATCATGGGGGACCAATAGGCACCGATTTGGGAAGTTTTCTATATAGAGGGAGCAAGTAGCTACAAGTAGGACAGTGGGGCTTAAAGTGATAACCTCTTCGCCAAAAAATCATCTTCGAATGTTAAGTAATTAAATATAAACAATATTATTGTAAAGAGTCATTCCTATTAAGTCTAGATGTGAATTTCTCGGTGACTAATAGTTTGAATGCAGAACTAAACATGATTGCTTCAGCTTACACGAACAGCGCCCCTTACAGTTCAAATATGTGTAGGTTAAGCCTAAACCCTTGTCAATCGTTGTGCATGTGCAACAGTAGGGACTTTTAGATTTGAACGTTTACATCTTTGACTGCAACGTGTGACGTCATTTTAAGGCACTGCGCATGCGTCACGTCGTCTCAGTCGGCGATCGAGAATGCGTCAACCTTGATTTTCCTAAATCTAGTACGGTACTAGTATATGCCGCGTGCGCATAAAATATACAGTTCCTCAGGTAGACAAAGGAACATCCCTTCCCTGCTATTATGTAAAAATGTGTAGAACAAGTGTCACATGCATATTCACCTGTTCCGTACACACTTTTACATAATAGCAGTGAAGGGATGTTCTACCACAGCAATAGGCCATTTTCGTAATGTAACCAAATTTAATGCATAGGTCTTTGTGAAGTGCCTCAATACAGACAATTTCATTCACCTGATAAGAATAATAGTATTTCAATAGACAGAATCCTAACTGCATACATTAGTTGTTGCCACGTTGGACAAACATTATGGCTTGACCTACCTAGCAACACTTAATATATGCAGTTGCATTCTGACTATTGAAATACTACTATTCCTATCAGGTGAATGAAATAGTTTGTATTGAGGAACTTCACAAAGACCTATGCATTAAATTTGGTTACATTAAGAAAATGACCTATTGTTGAGGGTAGAATGAGGAACTGTATATTTCGTCCTCTTTCTTTGTCTGTCATGTAATTCAAGGTGTTACTTCCTGCATGCATGTATATCGTCGAGTGCAATCTAAAAGATTTCCAATTGTAGTCAACATGGGCAGTTGAGTACGTTGACACGCATGATCAGTCGGCGTACGTCGTGTTCTCGTCTACTCAATCTAAAAGTCCCTAGTGTCTACACTTTAGCAGCTTAACACAATAGGCTATTTTCGTAATGTAACCAAATTTAATGCATAAGTCTTTGTGAAGTGCCTCAATAAAAATTATTGTATTCACCTGGTAAGAATAATAGTATTTCAATAGACATAATCCAAACTGCATACATTAGTTGTTGCCAGGTAATTGGACAAACATTATGACTTGACCTACCTAGCAACACTTGATATATGCAGTTTGCATTCTGACTATTGAAATAGTATTATTCATGCCAGGTGAATGAAATAATTTGTACAGTGAGGCACTTCACAAAGACTTGTGCATTAAATTTGGTTACATTACGAAAATGGTCTATTCTGCTCAATTAGGCTCTAGAATAGGCCATTTTCGTAATGTAACCAAATTTAATGCATACGTCTTTGTTATAATGTGCCTGGACACGAATGATTCCATTCACCTGTTACGAATAAATGTATTTCAATAGTCAAAATGCAAATAGCGTACATCATCGTGTTGCTAGGTAGGGCAAACATTATGGCTTGACCTACCTAGCAACACTTGATATATTCAGTTTGCATTCTGACTATTGAAATACTATTATTCTTACCAGGTGAATAAAATAATTTGTATTGAGGCACTTCACAAAGACTTGTGCATTAAATTTGGTTAAATTTAATTACGAAAATTAGGATATAGCAGTAGGCCATTTTCGTAATGTAACCAAATTTAATGCATACGTCTTTGTTATATGTGCCTGGATACGAATGATTCCATTCACCTGTTACGAATAAATGTTTTTCAATAGTCAGAATGCTAATAGCGTACATTATTTTGTTGCTAGGAAGGGGAAACATTATGGCTTGCCCTACCCGACAGCACGTAATATATGCGATTCGCAATCTGACTATTGAAATACATTTATTCGTAAACAGGTGAATGGAATCATTCGTATCCATGCACATATTACATCGTTATAGGACAATGTATTGGATTGAGGCTATATTATTTAGCTATGTTTTAATGGTTGTAGGTTGACCTTTTGTGTCTGTATCCGCTATCCTTTAGATCTGCACCATTAGTTCTATGGCTAGAACACACCTTTATTTTCCCTATGTTAACAAATTATAAATGAATAATAAGATAATCATAATGATGATAATGAGCTTTGTAAGGCACCAGATCCACTTGAAATTAAATGCTCAAGGCGTAAGGTGCACAAATGAATCCCATAACAACATCTGCATTACAAACAAAATGACAAGAATAAGACAAAATATACACAAACGGATGAAATGCCAAAACATACCCAAGGATATGGTTTTAAAATTCATTGATGAAGTTATTCCTAAGCCAAAATAAAGTTCCATCCAACTTCTGTGTGGCATAGGTCTAGACCAGTATATTTTGGAAACATTTGAAATTATATTATTTTAGCATTGTGTGCCCTTTTGTTGATCTGCAGATTTTGGGGATATTGCAAATATTACTATTTTCGTTCATTTAAACAAAATGGTTATTCCCCTGCAAATACGTCATTACACAGACCTAAGACACTCCCCCTTAATCTTATTAATGAATTAACATAATAATGACATGCGCAAATTCCTCATGACAAAAATTTAGCTGTTCATATTTAAACACTTGGTCATCAAAGCTTTCACACACTTGGTCGTCGAATCTTTCTGAGGAACAGTGGTTATAGCTTTAGTATCTAAGTCTGCTGTAGATCTACCAGAGACTAATAAAAATGAGTGACTCTTCGCATTATAAACAATGGGAAAAGGTTTATGTCAGTCCGGAGGCCAGAACGGAATTGTCCACCCCACCTATGCCATACTACTATCATAAGCAGTCTGAGGGTAAGAAAAACACCTGACTTTACAACCTTTTTACGAAAGATTCTACAATTTATCTTAATTAGATCTACAACTTGTCGAAATCTAAAAGAAGATTTGAGTCCACCTAAAAGATCATCAAAGAACTCACAATTGACCATGGGCCTATCTTGCGACAAAAGTTTGGAGAACTGCCTTATAAATATTTAGTTTTAGTCGCTGAAAATCCTTTCCCGGTGTTGCTAATGCAATATGGCCAACGCGCGTAGGCCTATGGCATTTTGATGGAAATTGTGAGGTATGCTTGATTGAAATAGGCCTAGGGTCTAGATCTAAATGGTATGGTGAACTTGTGATACATTTTATGATTCAAATAAAGGTCTAGACCCGAGATTTCTTTCTTTGTTGAACTCTTTTCCTTTACTAGAATTCTGTGTTTAGCTCTCTCATAATCATGAAGTTCTTCCATCTAACTAAATTTGTAATGCACAAGTTATTGCCGAGTTTGAGCAAGGCTCCAATAATTACTAGACTAGGCCTACTAGATTCTAGTTAGGCCTAGACTATTTGGAAAGGTGACAAAGATGTAGATTTCTCGATCTAGATATCTACCCATAAACCCCTAAAAAAAATCCTCAATAAGCCATTTTTGTAATGTAACCACATTTGATGCATAGATCTAGAATCTACGTCTTTGTGAAGTGCCTCAATAAAAATTATTTCATTCACCTGTTAAAAAGAATTGTAGAGTTCATAATCAAAATGCAAGCTGCATCGTTGCATATGTCATGTGTTGTAAGGTACATAAAATGTGTCCAGACACCCTACTACTAGTCAAAAGTTTAATTTTGCAAAATGCAATGTTATTGTCAATAAAATGATATGGAATTCTTAATTTGTTTGGAAGATGGATTGTGTTTGGAAGGAATAATGTATTATGCAATATTTTAATTTTGACTTGGCCTGATATTTATGTTTGCTGCACATTCCAAGATTAAATAATCATTACAAATTAGTCAGTAGGCCTACTATTATAAAGCCAATAGGGGAATAACCGGCTTTTCAATGATAACAACGTCAACTATGATTATAAAGTGCGTCTCAGAAAGAAAGAAAAAACGAGAATTAGAAAAAAAGTCTATCGATATTTTATCATAACTTAATCACAATTATGATTACTAAATGACACATATTTGTAAAGCTTAGATCCTCTTTTTTCATTTGATGCAACTCATATGATCCATATTACACGCATGAGTGATTAAAATAAATTCGAAGAAAGGGTACCAACAAGTCGTTTGGCGGACAGTATCTGAATTTCAAAGAGAAAATTACATCTAGAAAGTTCATTTTCTGCCCTTTCAAATGAGCTAGGAATAACATAGTTCTGTTAAAAGTAATGCTTGCATTTCCATAATTCGTATTAAAAAAATTGTTTTCATTGGCAGCCTGCCATAGCAATAAATCGAATTGACAAAAGACTTAACTCCGTTTCGTTGACGATCAGCCATAGATGAAAGACTTCATACATGGCTACATGACAGTGTGGTTGGAATTAAAATTCAGTGATTCAACTAAAGGATATTTAAGCTTAAAACCTAAAATGTTATTAATGCTAGTCGGGATTGTTTCTCCGAGTTTCTAAAACTGTATGCAAAGTCATATTAATCCATTCATCCATTTATACATTCATTCATCCATTCATTTATTTATTCGTTCATTCATCCATTCATTCATTCATTCATTCATTCATTCATTCATTCATTCATTCGTCCATTAATTCATTAATCTACTGATCCATTCATTCGTTCATTCGTTCATTTATTCATCCATTCATTCATGATTAGAAGCTTATGTTTGTTGGATCTTTTAAAGTGGTAAAGAACATCTTATGCAGGCGGTTCTTTCTTTACAAATCATATTAACTAACACTGGGAAAACTAGAGAATAATAAAGTTACTCACTTATTCGCGGTGGCTTTTCTCTTCATACAGCCCAATCAGCACTGTAGTCTACGATAAACAAAGTAACAGTTAAAATCTAAAAAAACACCGGCTATTTTTGTTTGTTTTCCTTGTATATGCAGGTTCGTCAGGAAAAGTCGACAGCTCTGGGCAACCGAAATCAACTGGTAGCAGTGGAAAATCCGGTGGCGGGGGAAAGAAGTGATGACAAGTAGGTACTCATGTCAATGAAAGTGTGAGCATTTGAAGAAAAAAAATCCATCAAGAAAATTTCAATCATGCACCCTAAGATAATTATTGCAAACCATGTTTCAATACAACCCCTGTATGGCAAAACATCTGTTCCGTCATCAATAACGAAGAAATTAAAAAAGTGTATGAAATTTTATGTATAGAGTTTGGAGAGGACCTAACAATGTGCGTCACAGTGTTGCCAATTTGTGTTTGATTGATCGCAATTTGCCGAAACTTTCACTGACTTGTCCCTTGTGCGTTTCTATTAGATATAAACTGTACAATTTAGTTACATGATTTTTACCTTACATTGATACATAACATGTACATACAAATTATTTTTTAAACAACTTGGAATACAATGTGAATAAGGAGGATTGAGACTAAGACCTTGTTTGTAAACATTTACAATCTGTTTTTAGATGTGTAAAAACGCTCTGATCTGTTCGCTGTAATAGTGGGTAATAAGAAACAGTTATTGTCGTTATTAGCATTGTTGTTGTTATTATAATTGTTTTTATTATTTATTCATATATTTATGTATCGACACTCTCATCGATCTATTTTGGTCTGAATACATGCAGTGGAAGATCCAGGGGGGGGGCACAGGGGGCACGTGCCCCCCGGCCAAAAAAATATGTCAAAATCAGCCCTAAATTCGTCCAAAATGTACTGAAAAACAGGGACGTGCCCCCCCCCCCCCGGCCCAAAAAATAAAATAAACAATTTTATTTAAAATTTAAAAAAATGCCAATGGCTGACCTAAAAAGGTGACCTTACCCCCCCCCCCCCCCCCCCGCTTATTCAGCGGCTGGCTGAGACGTTGCGATTTTTTGGGACAAAAACAAAAAAGTGTCCACTTACCCAGGCCATCCCCCCCCCCCCCCCCGCTTATTCAGCGGCTGGCTGAGTCGTTGCGATTTTTGGGAGGACTAAAAAAAATAATATATACATGTATATATATGTTCTCTTACCCCCCGGCGTGTGCCCCGCCGTGTGCCCCCCCCCCCCCTTGCCCTCGGGAAGAAATTACTGGATCCGCCCCCACATGAGTTCATCATATCACTGTATGAATAAACATATCGGTTCAGATTTGCAACGGACAGTCCATGATTGCCATTTCATTGACAATGTAACGTTATTTGTATTTTTTAATGAGTAGCGTATTCTATCTTCCCAGCTTCTTTCAGTCTCTCCCTCTCTTTCTTCATATATCTCTCCTACTAATCAGACAGTGACAACGGACGGCAAGTTTTAGGGGTTAATCATACTAAAAATGGGCTTTGAATGTGTTTGATGATGTCACAATTCTTTTTTTTAATTATGATATTATATTTATGTCTCCTTATTTTGTCTTTTCAGGTAGATTTGGGCGTTACCATGGCTGTTTTTCTTCCTTTGGTGTGCTGCCTGTAAACAGAATTATTAAAATCCCTATACTAGATTGAAAAATAGAGATTTGGAGTCTTCCAAAAAATAGTATAGTCAGTGTTATATTCAGAAATTGATTGATTGACAGATTGGGTAATTGAAACTGAGTTTTATTTCGTTCTCATTAATAATGATGATTAATGATATTAAACACTGGAATATGCATACATTCTGAAACTTTGAAAGTTAAAAAAAGAATTATTCAAAAGCGACTGATTGGTATTAACATGTTAATTTTTTTGAGTGAAGTTATAATTGCGCCGTAAGCGCAACATTGCATATCAAAATTGTTTTTCTTTTTTTGCGACACCTTGATCTAAATATAAATTTCACCTTGAAATGACTTGTACTAAGTACTCACAAAGAAAAACAGTTTTTCAAATCTGTTTTCATTTTAAATAAATGATGATACCATCGACCATTTTAAAATACCGTCATGGCAACATTTCTTTAGAGAATAGAAATATGAAGTATTTCTGTCCGTAGCAATTGAAAGATGACCTCGCAAAATCCTTCACGGAGGTGCTAAATATGATTTGAACTTTAGAAAATATTTAATTTCATTTCATTTCGTTTATTTCCATTTCCAACAAAATAAATAAAGTACATGGGATTGCATTGTACATAGTAAAACAATGAAACTTAACAATATATTTGTACTTGGTCACGGTGTACAACGGGCAAAAAATAGATTGGTCATGGAGGGGACTGCTGAAGAGCTGGGCTTGTAGATTGCAGCCTCCTATAACTTATAGTTGCAAAAATAGTATATCAATAATAGGGGAACGCACAAATACATAAACCAAAATAATAGGCATAACATAGAAGGAGTGATAGGGACAGGGAAAGGAGGAAGACAAGGAACGAGAGAGGGTAGGACTCTTACCTCTTTATAAGATTTTGCACAAACTTTCACTGATGCGTTTCTCTCTTTTCTGATTTTATGGAAACTTTAGATCAGGGTGGAATGCTTTAAGCTAGCCTTGGGTCTGGACGGTCATACTGAGTCGGGTAGATTTATATAATCTGTGGTTATTTCATTTGTTATCAAGTACCATTTCTCAGCTTTTGATCAAAATTGTGGTTTAAAGAATAAAGCCCAAAACACCATAATTTCCAATATGATCCAATTGTTTTTAAGGAGACGAGGCGTGAGAGAAAGAGAGAAAATGTGGAGGGAGAGATGGAGGCATGGAGATCAAACTACAGAGACAGAGTAAAACAAGAAAAGAGATAGACAGAGAAAGAAAGATAACAAAGAGGCAGAGGGAGAGAGTAAGATGATGTACCCCATGTACTAAAAAAAGCCTAATGATATTGATGTAAGTATGCAGGCAAGAAGTGATATAGGGGAAAATGAAAGAATGTATAAAAACATTTTATAAAGCATGTTGATATTGTGAATTTTTCTACACGTTTTCTCTTTCTCTATCTCTCTCTCTTTCTATCTTTTTTCTCTCTCTCTCTCCCTCTCTCTCTCTCTCTCTCTCTCTCTCTCTCTCTACATACATATATCATACGAGACTTGCCAAAGCTGTTTAGGTTTTTTAAATTTTATATACAATGTGTGAGTGAAGTGTGTGTTTATGCATGTTTAAATTGATGAACAAGAGAAGTTCATACTTTTGATCAAACAATTTTTATTAGGTCATGAATTTTTCGACGAACGTTTTTTTTTCTTTCTCATAATCTCTTTGTTTCTCTAACTCCAATTTGTCTCACTGCATTTATCTTTTAACTTCCATCCTTGTAGCTCTTTACCTTCCTTCTTCACTCTCATTCTCTCCTTTTTCTTAGTACATCTCTCTCGATATGCAAAATTTTTCCTTTGTCACATCGCAAGGATAAAAGTTTATATTTACTCTTTCTAAATCATCTGCTCTCATTCCATTTTCTTATTCATTTTCCAGTCTCTACTTCTGCCGGTTTCTTTATCTTGCCTGTTCATACACACACCAACCCACACTCTTTCTCTCTCTCTCTCTCTCTCTCTCCACCTTCTCAATTTATTTCTATATAGTCTTCTCTTCAGAGGCGGTCCCCACTTTTTCAAGTACCCCAAAAGTGCCCCCTTTTACATAGGAAAAGTACCCCTTTAACCTAGTAAGAAGTGCCTCTTTTTGCCTAGGAAAAATGCCCCTTTTGCTTTGACAACTGCCTCTATTACTTTGTAAAAGTGCCCCTTCCCCTTTTCACCTCTGATGGGTGCCCTTTTCATTTTGACACGTGCCCCTTTTCCTTCGACAAGTTCCCATTTTTCTTTGTAATACGTGTCCATTTTCCATTGTCATAACTGCCCTTTTTAATCTATAGTAAGAGCCCCTTTTCAGGTACGAGAAGTGCCCCTTTTCACTTTTGATAAGTGGCCTCTTCACCTCCGATAATTGCCCTATTAAAATCTGAGAGATGCCCTTTTTACTTTGACAACTGCCCCTTTGCCTTTGTAAGAAGTGCCCCTTCCCCTTTTGATAACTATCCCTTTTCAGTTAACTCGGATAAGTGTACCTTTTATTTCCACATGCGCCCATTTCTAATAAGTGCTCCTTTTTCTTATGATAAGTGCCCTAAATAAAAAAAAGTTCTTTCCCCTTCTCATAAGTGCACCTTCTCATATCTGGTCAGTGCCCCTTTTCATCTCTGATTTTTTTCCCCTTCAAATAAGGATATGTGTCCCTTTTCTTTTCTAATAAAGGACCTATCCGCTTTTCATAAATGCCCCTTTTTACCTATTGTTAATTGCCCTATAAAAATCTGATGGATGCCCCTTTCCTTCGAGAAATGCCCATTTCCCATTTCATAAGTGCCTATTTTCATCCCTGGTGAGTGCCTATTTTCAGGTGTAAGGAGTGCCCCGTTTTCATCTCTGATACCCTTTGTAATTTGGCATGTGCTCCTTTTCTCTTCTAATAAGTGCCTTATCCCTTTCGATAAGGGTCCTCTTTTCCTCTCATCATTAAACTTGTCCCTAATTTAAAGGGACTAAGAAACAAATTTCCCTAAAGTTCGCTTGCTACGCTCGATCGCATTTATAGATGATTTACTTATGCTACTTATAAAAGGTCTTTTCAGTCTTCCGTTATGGGAATGTCTTATAGCCCCATCAGGATTGGGTTTTTTCCTCTTTGTTAGATGTAATTTTTCGCACTGAGTCCTCACAAATTTATAAAAAAATTCTAGCTCGCTTCGCTCGCTCGCAAATATATATGTTCAGACCATCACACCCATCTGCAAAGTATGATGCTTAAGCAATATCTTGTATGGTGTATAAAGCGAAACTATATAGAAATCAGTGTAGGGGTATATAAACCAATGTCTAAACAATATTGTATATTTTCGCTATGAGGTTTCTCTTTGTAGGTGCCCTTTTTTTCTCTCCAGAAAGTTCCCTTTTTCGTTGGTCCCCCCCCCCCACTTTGTAAGTCGCTCGGCCGCCCCTGCTTCTCTTCATTCATTCCTAACTCAAAATCATCCGCGTAGAATAGATAGATTATTATTATTATTACTTATTATTATGATTAGTTTCTACTTTCTACAGTCAAATTAATATATAAAAGATACGGAGTGAAATGTGGAATGGAATGTGAGAAAGGGTTCTTGTGTAGTCTCATGAAATAATGACTTTATACATTCCATCCTTCATCAAAGAATATATTTCCACATGAAAGAGCAATAATTACAACTAAAAACTAAAATTACAAACTGTATGCAGAAAATTTGGTTGGTGATGCAATGTGGGACACGGCTGTCGACACATCGGGACAATGTGAGCAGCAGATGACAGTGTACGTGAATCTGACGTAGTGTCAGTAGATTATCCTGCCTTTAAATACACACAGTCATAAAAGTATTAGTATTATTGAGGAGACAATATTAAATGCCCACGCAAATTGTTACTAGTTTCATATCTTTATTAGATTAAGTATTTTATTAAAGGTAATACAAAGTTTGGGGAAATTTTGAAAATTGGCTTCATTGATTGATTGATTGATTGATTTTTATTCGACAAGCTTCCAACATACAACAATATACAATAATAACAGATCAGAAATAAGTCAGCTTGAACAGGATAACCCACGAAAGCTCGAGAGCTTATTTCCAGTGGGGTCCCTTACAGACATGTATAAAATTAATAACTTTAAATAGTAATAATTATTTACAGACAGATAAGAAAAATAAAAGAATTACTTATTAAAGATAATAATAATAACAACATTAAACTGATGATAGAAAAGATGATAAGTACAAGAAGAAAAGGGAGAAGGAAAAGAAGAAAAAGAGGCGGAGGAAGAAGAGGAAAATAATGATGATTTGTAGAATTTCTATAACGTACGAAAACATAAGTATATACATAATGAAAAAGTATGAACCGGCAGAAGAATACAAATTTCAATCATATAACATGTCGTTTACTTCTATTATCTGACTGTCAAGTATTAGGTATTCCTTTAATTTCCTCTTAAAATGAGCATAGTTTTCTATTTCCTTTACACCATTGGGAAGGGAATTCCAATGTTTTATGGCATTGTAATAAAACGAATTTCCAATACTACCTACTCTTTATGGTAAGTTAATTGAATCGGCTATTTCTTGTATTATAATCATGTAAGTCAGTAACAAGATCGAAGTTGGATCGAATATCATGATTCGACCTAGTATGATATATTTTATGCACGTGATGCAATACGAGTTGTTTTGATCTTTGGTCGACTTTAAGAAAACCAGCTTTAGAAGGTTCGCTGTAGCCAACATGAGTTCTTGGACAAGAACAGTTGATAAATCTTACCATTTTGTTCTGTATAATCTTCAACTTCTTTTGATCTGACTTGTTTATGTTACAATACCATGCAGGGTTAGCATAGTCAAATAAACATTGAATAAGAGCAAAGCAGAGTGTACGTCTTGCTTTTAAATCCATACAACTTTTGTACAAAAATTCCAGACGAGAATTTGCTTTTTTTACAACTGATTCCACTGGCGTACTGGTGAGGGGGGGGGGGGGGGGGCTTGGGGGGCGCCAGCCCCCCCCCCCCCCAAATAAAATTGAACCATGACTTATTTTCAATTCCATATACAAGTGATGTATAAATGTTCGTGATATCACATGATTTTCAACAAAATACGCGTTTCTCCATTTCTGTTGCAAACTGACACATTCCCAAATGGCCAGGAAGAGCATATGTTTTTGTATCATCACTAAGGGGCCGGGGCTACTAACAGTAACACTAGTAAAAAAAAATCCTTTCCAGAAGCAACTGTGACAAGCACTGCCGGGCGTTACATACTTAAGGGGCCCAGTGGGGAAATTGAATTCAGACAAGATTAAGAGTAGTGAACTGTACAACGAATCGTCTTCTTTCTCTAATAATTTAATAAAACGGCAAAGCTTCCGCGCTTCGGGGTAGGGGGTGGGGGGCAACTGAATTCAGACTAGGATTGAGAGTCGAGAACGGTACAATGAATCGTCTTCCTTCTTTAATAATTTAATGAAGTGTCAAAGCTTCCGCGCTTTGCGCGGGAGGGGGGAACTGAATTCAGACAAGAACACGATACAACGAATCGTCTTCTTTCTCATATAATTTAATGAAACGTGAAAGCTTCCGCGCTTTGCGCGGGATGGGCGAAAATGAATTCAGACAAGGATTAAGAGTAACAGTTTAATGAAACGTCAGAGGTTCCGCGCTTCGCGCGAGATGGGCGAAAATGAATTCAGACAAGGATTAAGAGTAATAATGTATTGAAACGTCAAAACTGCCGAGCTTCCCGCGGAAGGAGGGGGGGGGACTGGACCCAAACAAGAATTAAGAGTCGAAAACGGTACAATGAATCGTCTTCTTTCTCTAATAATTTAATGAAGTGTCAAAGCTTCCGCGCTTTGCGCGGGAGGGGGAAACTGAATTCAGACAACAACACGATACAACGAATCGCCTTCTTTCTCTAATAATTTAATGAAACGTGAAAGCTTCCGCGCAAAGCGCGGGATGGTCGAAAATGAATTCAGACAAGGATTAAGAGTAACGATTTATTGAAACGTCAAAGCTTCCGCGCTTCGTGCGGGATGGGCGAAAATGAATTCAGATAAAGATAAAGAGTAATAATTTATTGAAACGTCAAAGCTTCCGCGCTTTGCGCGGGATGGGCGAAAATGAATTCAGACAAGGATTGAGAGTAATAATTTTTTGAAACGTCAAAACTGCCGCGCTTCGCGCGGGATGGGCGAAAATGAATTCAGACAAGGAATAAGAGTAATAATTTATTGAAACGTCAGAACTGCCGCGCTTCGCGCGGAAGGAGGGGGGGGGGACTGGACCCAAACAATTAAGAGTCGAAAACGGTACAACGGATCGTCTTCTTTCTTTAATAATTTAATGAAGTGTCAAAGTTTCCGCGCTTCGCGCGGGAGGAGGGAGGCTGATAAACAACTCAGTTCCTGGCCCCGGGTTTATAGGGTTAAATTTTTTAGACATTTGGACAGTGGCATTAATATATTTGTCGGTAATTGGTTGGCCGTTTTGTCGGTGATCGGTGGCCTCTACACCCTCCCCACTCCCCCACTGACAAAGATCTAGCGACGCCCCCTGATAACGACACAGTTTATACACTCGAGAAAATGTTGGCAAGTAATACTGATGAAGTACCGGAAAACCGTCTTTGTGCATTGTGCGGCATCAAAGCATATACAACGTCTCAAGACGTGACAGATCACTTTTCTCTAACTTCTAACCAATCAGAAGGCCTCGTTTTTTTCAGGAAGTGCCGGTGGACATTAATGCGCCAAATGTGGTTCTCAAATTGCAAATGCCCTCTTACTCTGGGAGGGGACCAGAACCCCCTCCCAGACCCACCCCCGCTTGGTCGCTCCGCTCCCTCGCCGCGAAAGCCTCGTTCTGTCGCTTCATCGTTTTACATATTTAACCCCATGCCAGTTTGTGCCCCCGGTAAGAAATTCCTGGATCCGCCACTGATGCCCATACCCCTTGAGCTTCGGGGGCTCCGCCCCTTGAGCCCAGCCGGGGCTTTGCCCCTAGACCCCACTTTGCGAAACGTTCAGCGGGGCCTGCATGTTAGAGTGGGGTGCTGCGGATTTTTTTTTTGTCAGCCCCCCCCCCAAACGTTTTTGCTCATTACGCCACTGACTGATTCTACTAAAGATGAAAATGAAATTACTAGCCAACTCAATGCCTAAATACTTCACAGAATCTTTTCTCTTGATTACTTCATTATTGTGTGTCACTTTGAATTCAAATGACTTTTTAGAACTACTTTTAGAACAAAACAAAATGCTTTCTGTTTTTCACAAGTGTAAAGAAAGCTTATGATCAGTCATCCAATCGACACACGTAGACAGCTGTTCACTGAGCTTTTCCTCAATATATTTAGGATCGGGATTTGAATAGAGTAGTACGCTGTCATCTGCGTACAATAATAGTTTAAAGTCTTTTATACAAAAACACATATCATTTATATAACTTGAAAATAGAATTGGGCCTAAAATGCTTCCCTGAGGAACACCGCATGTTATAAGCATTAGTTTGGAACGAATATCATGAATGGCCACTACTTGGTGTCGATTAGATAAGTAGGATCTTCTTCTTCTTCTTCTTCTGTTTAAGTACAGGCCACCATGTTGTTGTTGTTGTATCTTCGTACTTTTTGTGCAGATATATATGTACAGTGATGTGGAAGATCTAATCTATGTGCGGTTAAAAAGAACAGGCGCAATCCTAGCGCACCTGTGTTTTTTGCACCTCGGTCTTTAAGCTGGCTACTGAGGTACAGGCGATTGCACTTGCAGGGAGAACGTTCCAGAGTCTGATGGTGTCAGGAACGAAGGTTTTCTGATATGTGCAAGTGCGAGCATATGGAACATACATCTTCATCTGATGGCCACGAAGGGAAGTTGAGGCCTGATTGAAGTATTGCGCAGCTGGTACATCAACCAAGGAGTTGAGTATGTGGTACATCATTATCACCTTGAACTGAGCACGCCTTTCTTCAAGGCTGGGCCACTGCAGATGAGAGAGCATGTTGGTGACACTACTTGTGCGACGGTGGTCTCCTATGGAAAACCTGGTGTACCGCCGTTGCACCATTTCCAGCTTCCGAATATTAACCTTGGTGAAGGGGTCCCACACTTCGCTTCCGTATTCCAGGACAGGTCTGAGCAGAGCCTTGTAGCATAGCACCTTGATGTTTCTTGGGCAGGAGCTCACGTTGCGTTGCAAGAAGGCATGGGTGGAGTTTGCCTTCTTGGCAACCAGGCTTATATGGTGATTCCAGCTCATGTTTATTCCAATCAAAACTTGCCTTATTAAAACTTATTAGTTGTAACTTCTTCAATAAGACGCAATGATTAACTGTATCAAAGGCTTTTTGCAGATCAAGGAGCACCATACCAACAAAGCGCCCTTGGAAAGTTTCTGTCCTCAAATAATCAGTCAAATGAATTAGACATGTTTCAGTCGAATAATCATGTCGAAAACCAGATTGAAATTCATAAATTATATCATTTTCTTTGAAGTATCTTTCAATTTGAACAAAGACCGATTTTTCTAGAATCTTTGATGCTACGCTTAAAACACTAATAGGTCGATAGTTGCTAACATCAGTTGTTATCTTTCTTTTTATAAAGTGGAGTCACTTTTGCTATTTTCATATCCTCTGGAAAAGTACTCGTCAAGATAGATAGGTTCATTAAGTAACTTAGAGGCTTAAATAAAAACCTTCGCACCATCTTTTATGAATTTAGCTGGAATCATGTCTAACCCAGTACTTTTAAATACATTCAACTTACGTAACTCTTTGAAAACAAATTGTTCACTGATTGGTAATAACTCGAAGCTGTTTTCACGTACACCTTTTCTTTCGTAAAAATCACGAATACAATCATTGTCTGCGCTGCAAAAGTCTTTGGAAGGGGGGGAGTTTGTCTACTAATTTGCAGGCGCGTAGCCAGAGTTCGATGTTTTTTTTTTTTTTTTTTTTTTTTTTTTTTTTTGGGGGGGGGGGGGCACTTACATGTAATCGATCGAGGTAAAAAAAGGGGTCTAAAAAAAATCAACCGATCCCCCCCCCCCCGTGGCTACGCGCCTGCTAATTTGGCAGCCACATTTGTGAAATGAGAATTGAATTCATCAGCGATGGCCATCTTGTCATGACATAATTCCCCAACAATTTTAATAACAGATTCTTGTTCTTTTCGCTTCTTGTTTTTTAATCCTAAGCTTTTTAGATTCTGCCAAAGCCTTTTCGAATCTTGTTTATTTTCTGTTTTGTAAGTAATCGAGTTTAGTATTTTTCACCTCTCTTTGGACCATATTTCTTAATATTCTGTATCTTTTATAAAGCGTCTCATCTTTTGCTCTTTTCCTCAATTTTTTGTATACTATATTTCTCTCTTGAAATAAGGAAAAATATCCTTAGTCACCCAAGTTTCTGATCTTTGTTTTATTCTAATCCGTTTCAGTGGCGCTATCATATTCAAATTTGAGATAAAAACATGTTGAAATACTGACCATGCCTCATTTATATCTGTACAGTCAGTTATTCCTGACTAATCAACAACAGATAGTTGAAGATTGAAAGACTCTTCTGTATATTTTTTCATGGATCTGATATCATTAGTCCTGTGATGACCTATACCCAGTCTAATATTTTCCGTGTACAGAAAGTAAAATAGTGAATTTTTACAATTTTGATATATTTTGATGCCCCTGTGGATGTATCATGAGCACTAGAAAATATAGCCCATAAACACTTCTGCTCTTGAGAAAAATTGAATATAAAAATTTACCGATGCTCCCGGTAAATGTTGATAAATTTCAAATTGCGCCTACGGCCGTACAATGGTAGCTACGACTATGAAAATCTCAGAATATGTAGTTGTGATATATCATTTCCAATCGGGAATAGCTAATCGGTCGATTTTAGTAAAGAAACATTGTTTTATAGCTTAATTAATATCTGGACCATGAGAGGTAGCTATACAACATAAAGAGTTAATTATTTATAATTTCATAACTTTAGACTCGATTTCAACCGCGAAATCGATCATTGAATATAATTGTAGGATCGCATTTGCTTCCAAAATGTTCATTTGAACCAAATTCATGACCCCATACCAAAACTTTGTATTACCTTCAAGTAAAAATCTTTTAGCCCCAAAGGCATCTTAGAATTTTATTTATTTGAATATGAACAATAATCGTCGCTGTTTTCACGAAGTGATGGTAGTGAAAAAAAATTGCATTCACTTTGCGTTACGATTTTCCTCACTACCGTCACTTCGTGAAAATAGGGACGAATTGTAAAAAAAAAAAAAGAGTCCTAATGCGAATTTGTGGGTAACTAATTGAATGCGGGACTAAACATGATTGCTTCAGCTCATGTAAAGAGCGCCCCTTATGGTTAAAATGTGTATAGGTTAAGCCTTAGATGTTCTTAGTTTGCAGGGGCAAACCCTTGTCAATCATGGTGCCCAACATGAGACATGACAGTAGAGACTTTTAGATTTGCACGTCGACATAGTGGACTACTACATGTGACGTCCTTATAAGGCACTGACCGTGCCTTAAAAGGACATCACATTACCTTATAAGGACGTCACACGTATCCGTTCATTATGTCGACCAGCAAATCTAAAAGTACCTAGTGTCTGCACTTTAATAGCGACTTTATACAGCCAGATACTGACATAATTATATTATTTCTGCTCAATAGTGGAAAAGTATTAAATTAGAGTCTGTGTTTGCAGACTACTTCTTTCAAAGCATACCAGCTTGCTTTGTACATGGTTGTTTCTTCTTCCGGACTCATCTCTGAAACGCCGTATATTTTGTTTCGATTACCTAAGCTTCAGTTTGTGTTGACAAAGAACTGTGAATTCGATCAGTTTAGTGAATATCGGCACTTCGTCAATCAGTAGGCTTTAATGTACTAGAATTAATGACTAGTGTATGATAGGCCAAAGGCTAATCAGTGAAATATAGGATAAGTTTGAATATGTTAACATTTTAAAAAAAATTGATAGCTTATTCGGTATTTAATCAAAGGCCTATGTAGAACAATGTATTGCCTTATTAAAGATATAGAATAGTTTTTGGAAACGCCCCCCTCTCAAAAAATGAAATGGAAGCTCTTATTACTAATCATGTGAAATAATATGTTTTGACTAATATACGTGATGCTACACATTTTGCCGGGAAACCGCCTACTAATTGATATATTTGGTAAATTATTATATCTATTCGGACTGGATAGATAACGCGTAGTCCCATATACATCTTTCTGTGTACAGTGCTTGTAACTTTACCAAGACTGGGCCAAATTCACATCATTTTGATGATTCCAGAACCTTTCAGTACACACCAATACTTATAATATATGCTAGATGATCAACCTATTCTGATCGATTCCAGAACGTTTCTTTCAATCGACAAGAACTGGTCTATACCTTTAAGCTATGTTTTTATGATTGTAGTTTGGCCATTTGAGTCTGCATCCTTTATATCCTTCTCTCTTTAGACGTTTCTGCATCCATTAATACTATAGCTAGAACATAAGTTTTTTTCCCTGTGTTAATAACAAATAAATGAAAATAATCATGATGCTGATAATAAGGTTTGTAAGGCACCAGATCCGCTTGAAATTAAAAGGTGCAAGGTGCATAAATGAAATCACTTAAAAGAATCTGCATTACAAACAAAATAACAACAGGAATAAGACAAAAATACACACAAATGGATGAAATGCCAAATGAAACCCATCTATACGTTTTTAAATATCATCGATAAAGCGCCAGATGACGATGGGGAATCGAATTTGCATTTTACAACTTGGGTTCATTGTATGAACTGTATGTACAAAATGTAGTTCCATCCAACTTCTGTATAGCATAGGCCTAGACAAGTATATTTTGAAAATATTTCAAAATGATATTATTTGGGCATTTTGTGACCTTTTGTTGATCCGCTGATTTGGGGAAAATTACAAATATTACTATCTTCGTTCAGTTCTTTTTTGAATGGGTGTTCCCCTGCAAATACGTTATTTAAATACGCAGACCTAAGATCCTCCCTTTTTTTTAGTGATTAACATGCGCATTTTTCAGTAGACAAAAATTAAACTACTGAAATTCAAACACTTGTTCATCAAATCTTTCTAACACTTGGTGATCAAATTTTTCTGAGGAACAGCGGTTATAACGTTAGTATTCAGGTCTGCTGTAGATACCAGAGAATTTTAAAAATGAGTGAAACTGGGAATAATAAAAATTGGAATGATAATTACGTCGCTTCGGATGGCCGAAAGGAATTGTCCGACAACGATCCGCAGACTGGGGGTAAGAAAATCATTTGACTTGTGAATCATTTTACGATATTTCTACAATTTACCTTCATCAGATCTACGACTTGTATATTCGATTTCATAACAGTAGAACAACGGTATCACAACGGGAACGCCGGTACTACATCGGTATTGCTAAGGCCAATTTCAAGTGCTTTCTCGACAAAGCTCCACCTATTTTCTCGCCGTTGTTAATTGTGTGCCCCGGTTTAGTCCCGGTGGGGTACATCGGCTAGGTGTGACAGACCCTTAAAGAATTGTATTTCTGATGTGTACAGTAATGATAAAGTTTTGGTAGTTATTTAATTCATTCATTCTTTCATTCTTTCTTTAGAACCTAATGTTTGTTAGGTTTTATTTTCCTTTTCCAGCGGTAAAGAACATGTTATGTGGGCGGTTCTGTTTTTACAGATCATATAAACTATCACTGAAAAAAATTAAGAGCTTAGTGTTACTAGAGTATAATAAAGTTACTCACTAACACCGGCGGATTTTCTCTTTCTAATGCCCAATCAGCTCTGTAGTCTATGATACACAAACTAAGGTTAAAAATCTGAAAACAATGACTATTTTTCGTTGTTTTCCTATTATGCAGGGTCGCCAGGATCAAGCGGCATCTCAAAGTAAGCACCCTGTCGCCGTGGTAACAGGGCTCCCAGTGGCAGGAAAAAGAAGTTATGAAAACCAGGCAATCATGTCATTCCTTTGTACATTCATTAATACTTTGTCTCTCGTTTTACTTCTTTTTATTTTTTTATTGCGAGAGACAAAACGGAAATACAAAATAAGCTCAGTAATAGGCTCACCCTTTTCCCGTTCTTCCCCCTCTCTGCCTCTCCCCCCTCTCTCTCTCTCTCTCTCTCACTCTCTCTTTCTTCATCTATTTCTCCTACTAATTAGAGAGGGATATCGAAAGACAAGTTGTTTTTTGGGTTACTTATACTAAATATGGACTTTGAACGTGTTTGATGTCATAATTATTGTTTTTAGCTACACTGTTGGTCATAATGGTAGAATAATTATTTTTATCCTAATTTATTGAATGATTTTGACAATGATTTATTCCTAATAGATCTAGATAATAGTATACAATCTCAGATTTTATTGAATGACAATTGGGGAGTGTTTGTTTTGCGTGACTGTTAAAGCATGTGTGTGCTACTATGCTTATTAACTAGGGGACCTACGTCCTTAAGTCATAACTGACAGTAATGGGGACTAATGCCTCATAAAAGAGCACTAATATAGCACATCGACACGGTTTTGATCTTGGGGGCTAACAGTAACGAGGCCATTGCTTAGCCAATGAATCATGACTGTACGCACCGGGCGCTGGGGTACGTCGACGCCCCCACAAAAACAAAAAAACAAAGAAAATGCAATACATTTTCAAGAATTCATTGCATTTTCCCCCAGTCACCAACAGGAAAAATTCCTCTGTAGGGCCATGCATTATGGTTCAAGGCATGCCCACATCGAAGATTTGTGTATGTTGGGGTCGGGGCAACATGCAATGACAAACACTCCTCAATTGTCATTCAATAAAATCGGAAAATTTATTCTATTATCTAGATCTATTAGGAATTAATCATTGTCAAAATCATTCAATAAATTGGGGTAAAAACAATTATTCCACCATTATGACCAACAGTGTATATAATATTATGTTTATGTCTCATTTTTTGTCTTTTCAGTTGGATTTGGACGGTTGCCACGGTGGCCGTGCTGCCAGTGACGTTTCTCATTTATCTTGGCCGCTCCATATTTTACAGAAAAAAGTAAACTCCCCTAGAAAATTGCATGATAGTGGTTTGGTGTCTTATACAACCCCATTATAGTGATATATTCAGAACTTAATTGATTGATTGATATATTGGGTAATTCAAAATGAACATTTATTTCGTTCTCATTAATAGCTCAATATGTCAAACTATTGAATACAGGTACAAGTAGGGTGAGCACACTGCCTGTGCACACAGTCTGCCCCGCGAACAGCAATTTTTGTAAATTTATTTTAAAAAAAACTAAACAATATTTTTAAATTTGTATTACACATATATTTCAAGCATACCTTTAATTACAATTCTGCGTAGTTTCATTGTTATAGGCATGTGGGAAATATGTTAAATGATTTAATTAGAATATTGTCTTTTCAGCCATTGTGTGACATGGCCCGCTGATCGCCCATTGACTCGCGCTGCTATTCTGCGTGGTGAAAATGCACCTCAAAGTATAAAACCTCCCTACAAAAAATGCAATATCCTCATGTGTTTCACTCATTAAATCAATTTGATGTTTACACTCAAGGTAGCTACAATTGTACTGGGATCACCAAATCTTTTTTTACTCTAAAATTCAGTTCCTGTGGAATGTAATGGCCTGTTGAATGGCTTCTCAGCAAAATCGTTATAAATCCTAAAATCTGACATTTTTTTTAAAAAGAAAAATATACTTTGATCTAGCTGAAAGTCTGCAAATTCTTATCATTTGATCGGTTTTTCTAAATAATTTGTGAAACACATGAGGAAATAGCTGTGACGGTGATCCAAGTAATTTCCGTCGCCATATTTTATTGGCACATTGCAAAAATATTTGGAATTTAATGTTAATATTTGGTATACATATGATTAAAAAAAATGCCAACAAAATGAATAGTTTGACTTTCCTATATATATATATAATTAGCTGAAATGACCTAATTTGCATATTTGATGAATATTCATGATTTTGTTTTTCTTCATATAAAATAAATTTCCATACCTGTCTGATATACATAGGTTTCACTGATGTATCATGTTCGGTACTGATTTGATTACATATGCGCATATAAATTAGGCGGACTTGATTATTTTCACAACTATTTGCCTGTTGCAAACAAGATTCAATTCCCCTTCCGCTATTACCTGTAGTACTGTAGGACTCTTGAGAAACTGTTTATTAATGTGACATTCTGGTGATAGTATATATCATTTCTACCCAAATATATATCTTTATTCTGTATTTTCATCACAAATATTTTTAAATATTCTTGTTTAAATCGAATAACCGAAAATTTACACAAATTCATGAAACAATCTGTTGTATATTTTACTTAAAATTGTAAATCAAATTTGTAATCTTGTTTTAAGGGTACTTTATATGCATTACATTCTTCCGTCTTTGACTACACATGGAAAGGAGCTACCTCCTTTTCCGTTCTCATACTTCTTCATCAGCCTTATGATTATAGTTATGATTTGTATAATAATGAAATAGAATCGGAACAAACCTAATGTGCCTGCTTCATCTTCTCCATTCAATATTCCTTTTCGTAGACAGGTTATGTCGATTTTCTAATTTCACAAATGAAAGGCCGTAGTAAGAAGTTATGTTTGAATGTACAGGTAATTAAGTAATCTTTACATATCCAAGACTGTATTATCTGACATCTAAAAGTGTATCTTTGGTTGCATCACATTTTCACGTAATTCTTCTCTCGCTAATTACAGTAATTTAATGTATCTGTATCTGTATATGTCCGTGACGTACAATCACCAGCATCTGGTTGTCACGTACGTTGGATTTGAGTTAATGCATTAATCCATTAAAATGAGCACAATAATGAAAAGACCTATACTTTTTTAATGAACAAAATGTATGTGTTATGTCCCTGGTATATCAGATTTCCAGTTCTGCTTTAGAAAAGAAACTTGATAAGGTCATTTGATATGATAAAAAGAATCAGATTTAATAACAACCATAACTTCCAAAATTATCCAATTGTTTTTTAAGAAGGTGAGGCGTGAGAGAAAGAGAAAGCAAGTGTGGAGGGAGAAAAGGAGAGATGGAGGCATGGAGATCAAACTACAGAGACAGAGTACAAAAGAAAAGAAAAGAAGATAGAAAGAGAAAGATATTACAGTGAATGAGAGAAAGACAGAAAACAGAGATGAAGAGGGAGAGAGCAGGGTGTTATGCTGCATATACATCTAAAACCAACGGATATTGATTCAAGTATGCGGGCAAGAAGTGATAAAGGGGAAAATGAGGAACTGTATAACAAAATTGTATAAAACGTGTTGATATTTCTCTTTTTCTCTCTCTCTCTCTCTCTCTCTCTCTCTATATATATATATATAAGCCTATATATATATAATACGAGACTTGCCAAAGTTGTTATTTAGGTTATTTCATTTGATATATATATACATATATATATATATATATATATATGTGTGTGTGTGTGGGTTTGAGTGTAGTGTCTGTTTGTTCATGTGTAAATTGATGAATAAGAGAAGTTTCATATTTTAAATCGAACAATTTTTATCGGGTCACGAATTTTTGCGACGAAAATTCTCTTTAAAAACTTCTCTTTATTTCTCTCTTTCTTTCTCTTACCCCTTCCTTTTATCTCTGCATTTCTCTTTTAACCTCCACCCTTGTAGCTCTTTACCTTCCTTCTTCACTCTCTTTCTTTTCTTTTTTCTAAGGATATCTTTTTGGTCCTTTGTCACATCGCAAGGATAAAAGCAAACACGTTTGTCATAAACAGATAATCGTTTATATTAACTCTTTCCAAATCATCTTCCTTTCATTCAATTTTCTTATTCATTTTCCAGTGTTTCATCGATTTCTCTCTCTTTTCTCTTCTCCGTTTCTTAATCTTACCTTTTATACACCCACCCACACACTTTCTCTCTCTCTCTCTCTCTCTTTCTTTCTTTCCTACTCCTCAACGTATTTCTATAAAGTCTTCCCTTCATTCATTCCTAACTGAAAAAGTCCGCTTAGAATCGATAGATTAATATTTTTACTATTATCTATCATGATTAACTTGATCAACTTGACCGTAGAAATGCTTTTTTTTCTACCGTCAAAGTAATGGATTAAAGATACAGAATGAAATGTTGAACGGCATTTTAGTCAGGGTTCTCATGTTTAATATGTTTGTAGTCTCATGAAAACATGACTTTATACATTTCATCCTTTATTAAAGAATATATTTCCATATGAAAGAGCAATGTTTACGACTAAAACCAACAAATACAAAGTGTATGCAAAAAAAGGGATATTAACATGTTTGTTCAAAGTTGAATTTGATTTCTGTATCATTTGTCTAATTGTTTATCGAACTGATGTATTCATTTGCATTACTGTGACATTTACATTTCGATTTACATTGATACGAATTTCTAATGACATACAGAAAATGTAAAAAGAATAAATTACATAAGTTACATGCTTAATTTATCATAAATATGAATTTAATGAACATGATTTATCAGGGCTACAGCGTAAACACACGGATTGATGTGCTTGCAGCCTTAAGTTTGAACAAATTTATGGAAAATGGCGTCTTCCCATTACAACACTTGATCCAGATCATTATGTTCGAAGTATGGGAAAATGTAACCCCTTCGACAAGAGAGTGACCAACGATAAAACTCTTTCTGAAAAGCTCGAAAATTTACAATCAATGGAGATCAGTCTTTGAATCCATTAGTCTTTTGACATATATATACATGTAAGTCCATTAACTTCCGTTCTACTTTATTTCTATCCTATATCATTTCTATCCTATACATTTATCCATCTATGCGAAAATTACATACATTTCAATACAGTTTAATTTTGTCACCTAAGCTTATTATTGTACTTCTCAACAATTATGTTTTGCAGTTTTGTTCTGCAAAATATGATCGCAATAACTTTTATAAAATCATCCCTGGGCAATTTCAAAACCCTTTTGTACATCCAATATAAATCATGTTCGGATTACGTAATACTTCATTGTATTTTTGCACATTTCAAAGGTTTTGGACAATGATATTGAAATAGCCTTAAGGTGATTTTTGGAAGCCTTTGCGATCTTGTTTTCATATCAGTGTAATAAGGCGTAGGTAGACCTATCCAGAACCTGTTATTTTTGCACCACGCCCCCTTTTATGTACTCTTATTCATGTTTCTTAATTGATTTTGATTTGTGAAAGAACAAAATGTTACTTCTAAAATATATGGTTATTATTCCGACAGGAAACTAGTGTGACTAGTGAGAAGTACAATAGCAATAATGTAAAGTACCTGTTCATAAAAAGCACTTACCCTACAAATAACACAATAAATTATATTACATACAAACAAGGCAATATCTTAGAAATATGAATAGGTATATTACAGTACGCAATTTGCGTAAGAATCTGGTATAATAGAAATGATCAGATGATTATGCATTCGTGAATCGAGTCAGATCATTTTCGAAGGTGTTATAAAATGTTATCAAGATTTTTTTTTACTGATTACTATCTGAAAATATACATGCTTCAAGTCTAATTACTATCTGAAAATATACATGCTTCAAGTCTAAATTACTATCTGAAAATATACATGCTTCAAGTCTAATTACTATCTGAAAATATACATGCTTCAAGTCTAAGAAAAAATAAAGTTAATAAATTGTTTCATATCCCACTTAATGAAAATTTTGTTACATCTACAGAAGATAAGTTTAAAACAGGAATAGTTACAAACGAAAGAAAACAATGTCAGAAATTCTTGTATGGGTATCTAAAGGGAAATCTAAACTTAATAGCAAACCCCTAGAAGAAAGCAGAAACACATACTGATAAAATTTGTGAATGAAATTGGACAACAAAGGAGAAAGTTATTACTTTTTGAAAGTTTCAATCACTATAGGTGATTTCATTCATCTGGTAAGAATAATAATATTTCAATAGACATAATCTAAACTGCATACATTAGTTGTTGCCAGGTTGGACAAACATAATGGCTTGTCAACACTTAATATATGCAGTTTGCGATCTGACTATTATTCTTACCAGGTGAATGAAATAATTTGTATTGAGGCACTTCACAAAGACTTGTGCATTAAATGTGGTTACATTACGAAAATGGTCTATTCTGCTCAATAAGGCTATAGGAATAGGCCATTTTCGCAATGTAACCAAATTTAATGCATACTATGTGCCTGGATACGAATGATTCTATTCACCTGTTACGAATAAATGTATTTCAATAGTCAGAATGCGAATAGCATACATTATTTTGTTGCTAGGTAGGGCAAACATATGGATTGCCCTACCCGACAGCACGTTATATATGCGATTCGCATTCTGACTATTGAAATACATTGATTCGTAAACGGGTGAATGGAATCGTTCGTATCCATACATCGTTATAGGACAATGTATTGAATTAAGGCTATGTTATTTAGCTTTGTTTTTATGATTGTAGTTTGACCTTTTGTGTCTGTATGATCCGTTATCCTTTATGTCTTTCTTTTTTTAAAGACGTTGAACTGCACCATTAGTTCTATAGCTAGATCACACCTTTATTTTCCCTCTGTTTATAAAGTATAAATGAATAATAAGATAATCATAATGATGATAACGAGCTTTGTCAGGCGCCAGATTCACTTGATATTAAATGCTCAAAGCGTAAGGTGCAAACATGTAATCACATAAAAGAATCTGCATTTTTAAACAAAATAACAACTGGAATGAGACAAAATACACACAAATGGATGAAACGCCAAATGAAACCCATCTATATGTTTTCAAAAATCATCGATAAAGCGCTAGATGACGGCGGGGACTCGACTTTGCATTTTACAACTTGGGTTCACTGTATGTACAAAATGTAGTTCCCTCCACTTCTGTATAGCAAAGGCCTTGACCAGCATATTTAAAAAATATTTTAAAATTATATTATTTTGTGACCTATTGTTGATCTGCTGATTTGGGGGATATTGCAAATTTTACTTATTTCGTTCAGTTTTAAAGACGGTGTATAATGGATATTCCCCTCCCAATACGCCATTTACATACGCAGACCTAAGCACCCCTTTTTTCAATGAATTAGGCCTACACATGCGCATTTCCCCCCATGACAACAATAATTAGTTGTTCATATAACACTCGTCAACAAATCTTTCTCACACTTGGTCACCACATCTTTTTCCGAGGATCAGTGGTTATAACGTTAGTTTCTAAAGCTGTTGTAGATCTACCAGAGAATTTTGAAAATGAGTGAAACTATTGAAGTTGTTATTTGGACTGATGTTTACGTTCCTCCGGATATCAGAACGGAATTGGATACCCCACCTGTGTCCAAATACTATCAGCAGTCTGATGGTAAGAAAAACACATTTTGCGATAGATTCTACAATTTATCCTAATTAGATCTAGGCCTACAACTTTTTTAAATCTAAAAAGAAGATTTGAGTCCACCTATAAGATCATCAAATAACTCACAGTTCTTAAATGACGTTTGGAGAATTGCCTTATAAAGATTTAGTTTTAGTCGCTGAAAATCCTTTCACCGGGGTTGCTATGGGGGTTGCTACTGCCAACGCACGACGTTTTGATGGAAATTGTGAGATCAGGGTGATTGAAATAAATAGTATGCTATGATACTCAGAAAATGTATAATTCACATAGAGGTCTAGACTTGAGGTGAGATATTTCTTTCTCAGTTGAACTCGTGTCTTGACTAGAAATATTTGTTTAGCTCTTCCATAAAGGTCCTCCGTCTAACAAAATTTGGTATGCACGGTTTCTTGCCAAGTTAGAGCAAGGTTCCAAAAGTTGGGCCTATTTAAAAAGGTGACATAGATGTAGACTTCTAGATTAACCCATAAACCCCTCCCAAAAAGGTAGGACAAGCCACAATAATTGTCCTACCTGTCAACAACACTGTGTGTAATTCCCATTCCGACTATTAAAATACAAATATTTTTAACAGGTGAGTGAAATAATTTTTTCAAAGACGTATGCTTTAAAAAAAATTATTGCGAAAATCGTCCATTCAGGTTCGAGCGTTTGAATTTCTCTTGTTACTGTTTTATTATACTTGATGTTGGTATCATTTAAAAACCTTTTCCCCCTTTACAATGATGCGCCATTTGTAATTATTATGTAATCATACAATGTGCAGTACACCTGAATATAGGGCCAAGTCAAAAATTAAATTGTTCAAAATACAATGTCATTGTCAATATGGAATTCTTGATTTGTTTTGAAGATGGATTACGTTGAATAACAATGCATTTTGCAGCATTTCAATTTTGACTTGGCCTCATATTCATATGTGCTGCACATTCCAAGAATAAATAATAATTACAAATGGGGCAGTATTATAAAGTGGGATATATGATACCAACGTCAAATATGATTACACAGGGCGTATCAAAAAAGTTTACCCAACTTTAGTAGCTCCTATCGAAAGATTCGTAATCAATGTGACTTTAAAATTGATTTCATGATGAAGGGTAACTTATTTTCTGTCCAATGATTCCCTATTTCTAATATTTCTGCAACGTGTGAATGAGCACCAAGGTCTTTAGAAAGCGTTGTCAAAATCGCCTTGTTCCAAGTTTGGCTTAAGGAACTAATGTGGGTCAGGCCATAATTATGTATGTGCTTTTTGGTCTTAAATCCTTTTAAAAGTTATATTATGCCTCGTGATTCAGTGCTTCATTGTTGCAATGTATCCAGGCTTACACAGAACCTTGTTTCGATCCAAAGGATAATCTTTAAAAATCTTAAACAGCCTACTACTTCTTTCTCATGATATCCAAGTTCTCTCTGCTCACTTGTTCACAGCACCATTTCACACGCATAATTAGCATAAGGTGTTTATCCCGAATAGCAAATGAAAACTCAAAGGTTACTAAACCCAAATACAAGAAAGACCACATATGATAATAATTATCAAAGAAATTGACAGAAGAGTTTCATAATAACAGAAAACATCCCAAATAAATCATATTCGCTGAGTTACCATGTTAACCAAAGAGGAGGTATTTTACGATTGTGTTCAAACTGTCTGTTACTAAATAGTGTACAGTAATGATCGAGTTATTTGGTAGTGAAGTTATTTAATTCATTCATTCTTTTATTCATTCATTCATTCAATTTTTCATTCATTCACGATAAGAAGCTTATGTTTAAAGGATGTCATTCTCCTTTAAAATTGATAAAGAACATTTTATGTGGACTGTTCTGTTTTACAAAGCATATAAGCTATCACTGGAAAAAAATGAAGAGCTTGATGTTACTAGAGTAATACAGTTACTCACTAGTTTTTCTCTTTCTACTACCCAACCAGCACTGTTGATGTAACAATATTTTATGATAAACAAAGTTAAAGTTCAAAATGTGAAAACACTGACTATTTTTCGTTGTTTTCCTTGTATATGCAGGGTCGTCAGGAAAAAGCGGCAACTCTGGTTGCCGTGGTAACAGAGGGCAGTCCATTGGCGGGAAAATGAAGCGATGAAAATCAGGTAATCTTGGCATTCCTTTGTACATTCATTAATACTATGTCACTCATTATTTGCTAATTTTGCTTCCTTTTCTTTTTTTTCAATATCACCTTTTATTGCGCGAAACAAAGGAAAATACAAAATAGGCTCAGTATAATGTTACAATATGAATTAACGTGTAGCATATTCTTCACCTTTACCAGCTTCTCTCTCTCTCTCTCACCATTTTCCTCTCTCTCTCCCTTCCTTTTTCTCTTCTCTCTCTATCGCTCTTTTTTTCTTTCTTCATCTATCTTTCCTACTAATCAGGCAGTGATATCGGACGGGAAGTTTTTTTTTTTTTTTTTTTTTTGGGGGGGGGGGTTTAGTCATACTTAAAATGGGCTTTGAATGTGTTTGATGATGTCATAATTCTTGTTTTTAATTATGATATTATATTTAAGTCTCTTTTTTGTATTTTCAGGTGGATTTGGGCGTAACCGTGGCTGTTTTCTCCTTTTGCTGTGTTGCCGCGTATAAAGAAATATTCAAATCCCTCTACTCGATTAAGACGTCAAACCTCTATTATAGAGGTTTGGTGTCTTCTAAACAAAACTAGTATATAGACTATAATCAGTGTTATAATAAAAAATTGTGTGATTGATTGAAAGATTGGCCAATTGAAAATAAGTATTTATTTCGTTCTCATTAATAGCCCAATATGTTCAACATTCTAATGAATAGAGTAAATAGATTACTTTATTGTATTGGATATGCCATAAAAAGTTGCAAATTTGAAGGGGTGCGGAGTTAATTCCGTTCTTATCATATGCTGGGTGGATAATAACAATGGATTTTTAAAAAAATCCATTGTCCTTTTATTAAAAATGTCATAATCCGGAAGTACTTTCTTGTAGATTATATATGGTTTGTGTTGATGTCGCACGATGTAAAAAAAAAAAAAAAAAAAAAAGCTCGATTCCCAAATGTTTTAGTACCGTTTGTCCTTGCAAAATCATATGACACTAGAATATACATACATTCTGAAACTTTAAAAGTTAAAAATGATTGTTTAAAAGCGACTGTGATTGGTATTAACATGTTTAATGTTTTGTGTGAAATTTTGATTGTGCTGTAAGCGCAACCTTGCATATCAAAACTCTTTTCCTATTTTTTGCGACACCTTGATCTAAATATCACCTTGAAATGACTTGTACTAAGAATTCACCAAAGATAAACAGTTTCCCAAATCTGTTTTCATCTTAAATAATGATGACACCAATCGACCATTTTAAAATACCGTCATGGTAATTTTTTTTCTTCTTCTCTGTTCGTAATCAGCTTTTGTAAGAAGGCACAATTGTTTGGTGCGTCAAAGACAGCACCTGTTACTGACGGATTCCTGCGTCAGGCAAATGATACCCCATGCACAAAGAGCATTGTGGTACATTAGAACAAGTCTATCTAAGCTTTTTTAATAAACAAACGATTAGTGAAAGTATTTTGTAAAAATTAAATACGTACCGAGAAAGAATAGTCATGTGAAATGATGTTCACTTGTTATTAAATTGAACGTAATCCCATGTTTTGAGGGAAATTGGTATTTCCCGTACGACATAATGACTACTATTTCACCCCAAAGTGCTGTAGAACTCTTGAGAAAATGTTTATCAATGTGACACTCTGGTGATAGTACTTCATGATTTCTACCCAAATATGTATTTTTGTTTTGTATCTTTATGATAAGTATTCTAAAAGAATTTTGTTAAATTAACCCATAAATTACACGCATCTAAAAAAAGAAGTCTGTTGCACAGATTATTTGCTAAGTTATCCTTTATAAAAGTACAATTCCCCAGCTTTTTATAGAAATTGTGGCTTGATTAAGAATAAAACATAAAAACCATAACTTCTAATACGATCCAATTGTTTTTAAGATGGTAAGGCATGAGAGAAAGAGAAAACAAATGTGGAGGGAGAAAATGAGAGATGAAGGCATGGAGATCAAACTGCAGAGAGAGAGAGAGAGTACAAAAGAAAAGAAAAGAAGATAGAAAGAGAAAGATATTACAGTGAATGAGAGAAAGAGAACAAAGAGGAAGAGGAAGAGAGTAGGCCGGTGTTATGCTGCATATACATCTAAAACCAACGGAAATTGATTCAAGTATGCGGGCAAGAAGTGATAAAGGGGAAAATAAGGAACTGTATAACAAAATTGTATAAAACGTGGTGATATTGCGATTTTTTTCTAAACGATTTCTCTTTCTCTCTCTCTCTCTCTCTCTCTCTCTCTCTCTCTATATATATATATATATATATATACATATAATACGAGACTTGCCAAAGTTGTTATTTAGGTTATTTCATTTCATATATATACATATTTATATATATATGTGTGTGGGTGGGTGTGAGTGTAGTATCTGTTTGTTCATGTGTAAATTGATGAATAAGAGAAGTTTTATATTTTAAATCGAACAATTTTTATCGGGTCACGAATTTTTGCGACGAAAATTCTCTTTAAAAACTTCTCTTTATTTCTTTCTTCTTTCTCTAACCCCTTCTTTTTTCTCGCTGCATTTTTCTTTTAACCTCCACCCTTGTAGCTCTTTTCCTTCCTTCTCATCTCTCTATCTTTTCTTTTTTTCTAAGGATACCTTTTGGTCCTTTGTCACATCGCAAGGATAAAAGCAAACACGTTTATCATAAACAAATAATCGTTTATATCAACTCTCTCCTAATCATCTTCCTTTCATTCAATTTTCTTATTCATTTTCCATTGTTTCATCGATTTCTCTTTCTACTCTCTTCCCATTCTCTCTTCTCTTTTCTCTTCCCTGTTTCTTAATCTTACTTTTCATACACACACCACACATTTTTTTTTCTCTCTCTCTCTATCTCTTTCTCTCTCTTTCTTTCCTACTCCTCAACTTATTTCTATATAGTCTTCCCTTCATTCATTCCTAACTGGAAAAAGTCCGCTTAGAATCGATAGATTAATGTTTTTACTATAATCTATCATGATTAATTTTGATTATTAAAATTGACCGTAGAAATGCATTTTTTTTTCTACCGTCAAGGTAATGGATTATAGATACAGAATGAAATGTGGAACGGCATTTTAGTCAGGGTTCTCATGTTTAATAAGTTTGTAGTCTCATGGAAACATGACTTTATACATTTCATCATTTATTACAAAATATATTTCCACATGAAAGAACAATAATTGCAACTAAAAACTAAAAATGCACAGTGTATGCAAAAAAAAAGGGATATTATCACTATCTGGAGCTGATGCCATTAAGTCCATTTAATTTGCAACAACAATTAAAACGTATACAATATAAATGCATGAACGATATATCATGCGGTTTGTGTTCTGTTCATCTTTAATATGAATGTCCACTTCTATCAAAAACTATAGCAAAATGTTTGTGCAAAGTTGAACAAACAGGATACTTACGTGTCTGAACAACTTATGTTTGTTTGATTTGATTTCTGTATCATTTGTCTAATTGTTTTTCGAACCCATGAATTCATTTGCATTACTGTGACCTTAACATTTTGATTTACATTGATACTAATTTCTAATGACATACAGAAAATGTAAAAAGAATAAATTACATAAGTTACATGCAAAATATGAATTTAATGAACATGATTTATCAGGGCTACAGCGTAAGCACACGGATTGATGTGCTCGCAGCCTTCAGTTTGAACAAATTTATGGGAAATGGCGTCTTCTCATTACAACATACAGATCATTATGTTCGAAGTATGGGAAAATGTAACCCCTTCGATAAGAGAGTGACCAACAATAAAACTCTTTCTAAAAAAACTCGAAAATTTACAATCAATGGAGATCAGTCTTTGAATCCACTAATCTTTTGATATAGCCTATATATACACGTAAGTCCATTAACTTCCGTTCTACTTTATTTCTATCCTATATCATTTCTATCCTATACATTTATCCATCTATGCGAAAATTACATACATTTCAATACAATGTAGTCTTTGTCACCTATGCTTATTATTGTACTTTTCATCAATTATGTTTTTCAGTTTTGTTCTGCAAAATACGATCGCAATAACTTTCAAAAAATCATCCCTGGGTAATTTCAAAACCCTTTCGTACATTTGGACAACGATATTGAAATTTCCTTAAGGTGACTTTTTGGGAGCCTTTACGATTTTTTTTTATCATTACAGTGTTATAAGGCGTATAGGCCTATCCACATCAACCTGTGGTTTTTGCACCACCTCTTTTTTTATGTACTCTTATTCATGTTTCTTAATTGATTTTGATTTGTGAAAGAACAAAATGTTACTTCTAAAATATATGGTTATATTCCGACAGGAAACTAGTGTGACTAGTAAGAAGTACAGTAGCAATAATGTAAAGTACCTGTTCATAAACAGCACTTACCCTACAAATAACACAATAAATTACATTATATACAAACAAGGCAATGTCTTAGAAATATGAACAGGTATATTACAGTACGCAATTTGCGTAAGAATCTGGTATAATACAAATTATCAGATGATTATGCATTGATGTTATAAGATGTTATAAAATGTTATCCAGAATTTTTTCACTGATTACTATTTGAAAATATACATGCTTCAAGTCTAAGAAGAATACAGTTAATACATTGCTTCATGTAAATTTTGTTACATCTACAGAAGATTAGTTTAAAACAGGAATAGTTACAAATATGAAGAAAACAATGTCAGAAATTCTTTATATGGATATTTAATGAAAAATCGAAACTACTCTAGAAGGAAGCAGAAGAATCGGAAAAGCATACTGGCGAAATTTGTCAATGAAATTGGACGACAAATGAGAAAATTATTCATTTGTGAAAGTTTCAATAACTATAGGTATGGGCTCTTCAAATCGGCTGAATCATTAATGTGTCTGTGATGCAGTTGTGGACAACTTGCCCTTATGTTCTAACACAAAACATGACTAAAATTTATTTTCCCCTGAATTGTATGATTTGGGATATATTTTGAATAATGCCCCAAGGATGAAGGCACTTGGAAGATAAACAAAAGATAGTGATATATTTTTGTACACACCAGACTAGACAGTTATCTGTCCCTACGTCATAATCCACTGAAACAATTCCAATTTCAGATTCGCGTAGAAGTAGTGATCTCATATTTCAAACGTTTCATAACTTCCTCATTATTGGTCCGATTTACGTCAAACTACACTGTATTACCATTCTGTTTCATTCTGCTTTCATTTAAATGAACGTATTACAAGGGTTGAAATTGCCCTTTATATGACTTTACACATTCTCCATGGACGCCTTTTCCCCTCAGAATGGCTTCTTAGCTTGTGCCTCGTGAATCAAAAAATGGAACACCAACCGAACCATCCGGGGTTATCTGGTGGTACAACTGATTGATAAACATTAATATAGACACAAATGTGAGTTTAATTCATAGGGCCTATCGAATTAATTAGAACTGTAACTAAATGGGTGTGTAGCCACATCAATATCAATATTGCTCCTCCTGCTGGCCCTGCAATTATTATTACCCCAGCAGTCACCAGGTGGCAAATATATATCAATGTCTTTCCAAAGGACGTTAGTGTCTGGCTGGAATTCGATCCGCTAACCCTTAGATTAAAAGTGAAAGAACCACTATACCATGACACCTCCTTTTTCATTTAGCTGATCTGAATGTGGCATTGTAAACCTCATAATTCTTATAAAAGACAGTTCGTTGTGTCCGCTCAAAATTTGCAGTTTGTTTGACTTTGACAAATTTGCAGTTTGTTTGACTTTGACAAATTTATATCGAAAGACACCTACAAAGATATTTTGAAGAATGATTTAAATTCTAGATGAACTTCGCCACTCAAAATATCTTTTTGAAAAAAGGCGGAAGTTTAGATGGATTTAGATAAACATTGATCCTGAAATGTTTTCCCTCCACGTACTGTACCCGTGTTATCTACCACCCTCGAAACATCACATCCGGGCGAAACCCTCAGCTGGACTACCAGCAAGGACAACTGCCCGAAGGGAAATTACTTCTACTCCGGGCAACTATCTCCTAGGAAAATGTACCCCCCACTCAAGGTAGTAGTTGAGTAATGGTTATTTTTGTGAGGGGATAGTGTACTCCAATGGGTGATTGTCCATGGGATAGTAGTCCGTGATAGTTGTCCGAGAATAATTAAAGGTAAGGGGTCGTTTTCATTGAGTAGTAGGGACTTTTAGATTTGCACGTCGACATATTGGACTGCTACGTGTTACGTCCTTTTAAGGCATTGACAGTGCCTTAAAAGGACACCACAGTGCCTTAAAAGGACGTCACACGTATAACTATGTCGACGTGCAAATCTAAAAGTCCCTACTATCGAAGTGTGGCTTACCCTCATTTAACCAAACAGTCCACCTTTCACTCGCTAAATGTACGTCAGATGTTGCTTTTTCATTATACCAAATGGTCAGATACCAGGATCCGCGCAGATGATCAACGGCGCCTCCGTTAGGTTGTTTGATCACCACTTTGCCTAGAACCTCGGCCTTCCCCGATCTCTGCGTATCTCCCGCCTTGATGACAAATGTCGGGGATTTGCGATCGTCTGGTCTGGTCACTTGCCCCCATATCTTCTCTTTGGCTCTGCCACCTACCTTGAATGTTATTATAGTATCATCATACCTTTTCAAATTCACCTCCGAACGGGATATAGGAATGAAGTATGGCTTCGCTGTAGAGAAAAGAATTTAGAATAATGCTGGCGATGACAAGTAATAAAGATATGGCATTCCTCTATACTATACAAATATACGAAGCTGTGAGAAAGAATGGTGGAAATTTTTTATCTGAGGAGGGACTAGCAAAGAACTATTTTTCCGAGGGGCGAAGCCCCTTAGGAAAAAATAGTAACTATTGCAGTCCCTCCGAAGATATATAATTTCCACTATTCTTACGAACTAAATGCTTGGTATATTTGTTTTATATCACTTCGTTACGATCCGAACGTTTGATTAATGATTGGCTGGCAATATGTTTTTTAACTTTATATGTCACCCACATTGGGCCGGGTATTGGAGAAGTTTATAATCAGTTTAAATTTGTCAATTTAACCTGCGTACAGTTATATTAACGCGCATTTAATGAGACGCGCTAATACACCAGTTTACGGTTGTATCAGTGCGCATGCGCAGAGAGTTGACCTCGGGTCATTGGCTTTGAAACAAAGCCAATGACCCGAGGTCAGTGGTATTTATGCGTAAATTAAGATTGCGCCCATGTAAATGATGGTATGCGCGCACAAAGCAGCGCGCAGGCAGTGATATCATCATATTTTGCATGGGCGCAATCTTAATACACCAGTTTACAGTTGTGTGCGCCATTTTAAACAAAGCCAATGACCTAGAGATCATGTATTTATGCGTAAATTAAGATTGCGCCCATGCAAATTATGATGATATCACTGCCTGCGCGCTGCATTGTGCGCGCATATCATCATTTGCATGGGCGCAATCTTAATTTACGCATAAATACCAGAGGTCAGTGGCCCCGGAACAGGGCCAATTTGGCCCTGTTCCGGGGCCACTGACCCGAGGTCAACTGTCTGCGCATGCGCACTGATACAACTGTAAACTGGTGTATTTACGCATAAATACATGACCTCTAGGTCATTGGCTTTGTTTACTCGCCAATTAAAATGGCGCACACAACCGTAAACTGGTGTATTGCGCATTATTTTTGACTGAACATGATGTGACGTCACGATGCTTTTCTACCTGAAAATCTCATAGAGCATGCGCAGTTCTGCCCATGAAAAAATAGTGGAAAATATTCGGAGCTCTGGCAGAGATTTGTTTCAAATAGTGAAATTATATTTTATCACGTGACCACCAATTGACCAATCATGTATTTAGAAAACTCATGAATATTCATAGAAGGGATATAATATATAATAATAATAATAATAATAATAATAATAATACTAGAAATGCAATCGTGTCACAACGATGTGCGTGCAATGACGCCATGTTTCTACGTGTCAAACGAAAGAGCTTCTCTCGGACTATCCAGAGCGATTTGTACGAAGTCTGTAGCTTCTGTGATGTTAGAGATAGGTAGGGCGAGAGAAAGGCCTCAACAGTGACCTTGATGGGATGGTAGTGACTATGCCTACGAAGTTTGAAAGAAATTGGGATAGGGGAAAGGACGTAGAAAGGGCTCGCAAGCACTGCGTGCAAAAACCAAGGGGATTTGGTGCATGTTCTTCATTGCAATACAGATCGTTCTGGGGGTCAAAAGCGTGAACCCGATATGCCCCATAGACAATGCGTGTAATGCATGAGCGGAAAACGTACAGGATCTGTATTATGACCGGAGTTAAAAAAAAAATTCTCTCTCTCTTTATGTCTCCTTATGGGCCGTATTTGGTATCATTAGAAAGAGAATTGCATGATTGTTATTGTAAACTACTCACTTTTTTTCTATGATAATCCTATCGAAACACGTGATGTAAAATAGATTTATAGGACAAAATGGCGTCTTAAATGGCCCCATTGACCAATTTTAAAAATCCGGCCATAAGGTGCCCTGCGTATTGAAACTCGGCATGTCACTGCAAATTTTCAAGGAAAAAAAAGGACGTTTAAGGGGCGAAAAGCAGTCTGAAAAAATGACGTCATAGCCGATACGTGTTAGATTCGGGCGGAAACTCGGCGGAATTCGTGTAGTGAACTTTGTTCAAATGCGATTTATTCACAATTTTCTGTGTGAACATATACTATACTTGGTATCATTCGAAAGGGCACTTCAGTGCGGTCAGTTTGACACCATTGTTATCTTCGCGCAATGTATTGCACGCATTAAACGCGCTATTACGTAATGCATAGCAAGTTCATCATTTTTGGCGATAACTTTGCGCTGACATATTCGAATTTTACAAAACTTGGTGGACAGTTGTCACGTATATGGATACATATGTCTGCCAAGTTTCATTGATGTAGGTATAAAGATCGCTAATTTAGAGCAATTTGAAGTTATTTCTCAATTTTCTTGAAAATGGCGAATTTGGAGGGCATTTTTCGCAAAGTCGGTCAGTGTTAGGGTATATAATTTTGTATATGGCTGGAAAGGGCATATCTTCAAGTATCTAAATCCAAAAAAGGGTACGGGTCTGCCAAGCCATAATGGAGATACGGCCACAGAAAGAAAGCCAAATCCCAGAACTTTAGAGGGCGCTATTTATGTTTTGCAAAGGCATTGGAGCGTGAAATTTGGCATTGCTATGTGCAATTATGAGATGAAGATACTGTGTGATTTAAATACAAAACGGAATTTATATGAGAAAGTTATGGCAGTTTTAGATTATTTAGGGGTCAATTTTTCAGGAATTTGAGATATTGTTGACATAGACGGTTTCAGATTTGAATTTTGAGTATGAAGATGGCATTTTGAAGGGCAAGTTATACATCGCAGATTAAAGAACATCTCTTAGACTATCTAGAGGAATTTGTTAGAAGTTTGTAGGATCTAGGATAGTGGATATAGGAAGGAAGATAGAAAGGCTTTAAAATGGACCAGAAACGGACAAAATGGCGCTTGGACGGTTATGCATGAGTGATTTCGAAAATCGAAGAATGTAGTGACCTGGATGAGATGCTAGAGATGATCCCTACGAAATTTGAAAGGAAAAGAACATGAGAAAAGCACCTAACTAGGAATAACAAGCACTGCGTGCAAAACGAATGGGATTTCCGGACGATAACAAGGATAAGTATATTAATGGGGCAGAATGTAAACGAAAACAAGGCAATGACGAAGGTCGTCGTTGCAAATAATAATAATAATAACAGTGGCTACTTGTATAGCGCACAGGTCCACCTTTTGTTGCCCATGGCGGAGAAGTTTCTGCATAGTAATTACGCAGCATTTTAGTTGCCTACGATTATGCACACTCATCGCCAATAAGAATAAGATCTGTGACAAACTGGAGTTACCACCGTAGACTGTATACTGCAGAAAGGTATGCCCCTTTTCAGGATTTTTTTTTTTTTTTTTTTTTTTTTGGGGGGGGGATGTATCATGTTTGTCTCATGTTGTTTTCAAAGTATGATTTGTTTTCTCAAATGACAGTCCAATTTTCCGGTTAAGTGTAAAAATGTCAGAGGTTAAAATGCTTGAAGTCAATATGTCTGAGTTCAAGAAAAGAACAAGGTATGTAAACATGCCAGAGATCATAATGGTTTAGTCATTGTTTTTACGCGTATTGCTTGATCCTAATGGTTAATGTATATGATTACATATCAAATTTGTTTTGTTCATAAATAACTTTGTAGAAGGAAGAAGAAAAAAAATCGCCGAATAATTGCAGTTTATGATCCCCCTTATTACAAAACTTCCATATGTGTACTAATGTATATGACTCTATTGATCTCTATATGCAGAGACAGAGTAAAAAAGAAAAGAGGTAGACAGAGAAAGATATTATAGCGAAAGAGAGAAAGGAAGAGGACAGAGAGGTAGAGGAAGAGAGAGTGGAATGATATGCTGCATATACAACTAAAGCCAAAGGATAATGATGCAAGTATGTGGGCAAGAAGTAATATATAGGGGAAAATGAGGAACTATATAAGAAATTGTATAAAACATGTTGATATCGTGAATTTTTCTATACGATTTCTCTCTTCTTCTTTTTTTCTCTCTCTCTCTTTATATAATACAAGACTTATCAAAGCTTTGTATAATAGGTTATTTTATTTTATATATATATATATATATATATATATATATGTGTGTATGTGTGCGTGTGTGTGTGTGTGTGTGAATGTGTACATGGATGAATATGAGAAGTTTCATTCTTTTAAACAAACAATTTTTATTAGGTCACGAATTTTTCGACGTACATTATTTGTCTCACCCATAATCTCTTTTTCTTTCTCTAACTCCATTTTTAACCTCCATCCTTGTAGCTCTTCACCTTCTTTCTTGATTCTCGTTCTCACCTTTAACAAAAAAAGGATATCTCTCTCGATTTGCAAAATTTGTCCTTTGTCACATTGCAAGGATAAAAGCAAACACGTTTGTCATAATCAAATAATCATTTATATTCACTCTTTCTAAATCATCTTCCTGTCATTCAGTTTTCTTATTTATTTTCCATTGTTTCATCCATTTCACTTCCTTTTCTACTACTATTTGTTTCTCTTTTGCTTACCAACACACACTTTTTTCTTCTCTCTCTCTCTCTCTCTCTTTCCACCCCTTAACTTACTTCTATATAGTCTTTTCTTCATTCATTCCTAACAAAAAAGGTTTGCTTAGAATCGATAGATTATTATTGTTACTTTTATTATGATTAACTTGACCGTAGAAATGCATTTTTTCCACAATCAAATTTATAGTTAAAAGATACAGAGTTAAATGTGGAATGGCATGTGATTCAGGGCTCACATGTTCAATAATTGTTGAGTCTCATAAAATCATGACTTTATACAGTTCATTTTTTATTTAATAATATATTTACACATGAAAGGGAATGTTTACAACAATACAAATACAAATACAAAGTGTATGCAGAAAAGGGATCTGAAGCTAATGCCATTAAGTCCAATTAATTTGCTGCAACAATTAAAACTTCTACAATATAAATGCATAAACGATACCATATGTTGTTTTTTTAAATTTAATATGAATGTCCACTTTTATCACAAACTATGGCAAAATGTTTGGTCAAAGTTCAACAAATACAAGATACTTACGCGTCTGAACAACTTGTGTTTTTCTGATTAGATTTATCGATTTCTTTATCATTTGTCTAATTTTTCTTTTCTTCGAACACACATATTCATTTGCATTACTGTGACATTTATTGATTTACATTGATACTCTTTTCTATTGACATGAACAACATTAAATTAGTTACATGCTTAATGCATACTCAATATGAATTTGATAAACATGACATATCAGGGCTACAGCGTAAGCATAAGGCTTACTGTGCTTGCAGTCCTAAGTTTGAACAATGTTGTGCAAAGTGGCGTGTTTCAATTACAACAACCAGATCAATATGATAAAAGTATGAAAACAATTTAACCCTTTCGATAAGGAAGTGACCAGCGACAAAACTCTTTCTGAAAGCTTGACATTTTTTTAATCCACCAGTCTTTTGACATAAATATACAAGTAAGGCCATTAATTTCTGTTCTACTTTCTTTCTATCCTATGCATTTACTTAATATCTTTTCGAAGATTACATACATTTCTATACTATTTAGTTTTGCCATCTATGCAAATATTGTACTTTTTATCATTTGTGCTTTGCAGTTTTGTTCTGCAAATACGAACGAAATAACTTTCCAAATATCACCCCCTGAGCAATTTTTATACGCTCATATATTTGCAGTAGAAATCATATTCGGATTATGTATTGTATTGTTTGCATATTTGAAAGGGTTTTTGACAATGCTATTAAAATTGCATTAATGTGGTTTTTCGGAAGCCTTGGCGATCTTGTTTTCATTACAGTGTAATAAAGCGTTGGCCTATCCAGATCAACCTGTGGTTTCTGCACCACGCATCTTTTTATGTACTTTTATTCATGTTTTTTAATTTATTTGATTTAGGAAATAAATAAATGTTACTCTTATAATCTACGGTTATATTCCGATGGGAAAGTAGCGTGACTAGTAATAAGTACAATATCAATTGTTCATGAATGTACAGTGCCTGTTGATTAACAGCGCTTAACCTACAAACCGAACAACAAATTATAATACAGACAAGACAATGTCTTTGAAATATAGATAATAAAATACAAAAGGTGCATTACAGTAGACGATTTGTGTACGATTTGGGTATAATAGAAATGATCCCATAATTATGCATTAGTCAATCCAGTCCAGATCATTTTCGAAGATGTTATACAATTGTATACATAATTTTTTTTTTTACTGATTACCAGTCTAACAAGAATAAAGTTAATAAATTTCTTAAAGAGCACTTAATGCAAATTGTGATACATCGACTGTAGTGATCTCATATTTCAAACATTTCATAACTTTCTTATTATTGGTCCAATTTATGTCAAAATTTCACCATTCTGTTTCATTCTGCTTTCATTCAAATGAACGTATCTGAAGGGTTGGACTGCCCTTTATATGCCTTTACACATTCTGCTTGGACTGGCGTCCCCCTCGGAGTAGCTTCTTAGCCTCATGAATGGAAGTATGGAACACCAACTCTTCTCTCTGGAGTTATCTGTTGGTAAAACATATTGATAAACATTAAATACAGTCATAAATGTGTGTCAAATTCATATGGCCTATCAAAAAAATTACAACTGTAACTAATTGGCTCTGTAGCCACATCAATGTTAATACTGCTCTCCCAAGGGCCCTTCAATTATTATAACCCCAGCTATTGCCAGGCGCCCCATGGGTGGAGAGAGGCCCATACAGATTAATGTCTTACGAAAGGACATTAGCGTCCGACTGAGATTCGAACCCTTAACCCTTAGATTGAGAGTGGAAAAACAACTATACCATGACATCTCCACTACATATCCATTTCCACAAATAAGTTTATAATTTTATAATGTTTGAGGAAATTTAGTATTTATGACAGTCTATCATTTCGTTTTTGAAAATAACAATTGTTATATATATTTGCTTATTTATGATTCATTGTCAAACAATCCTCATTGTACTTTATATTATTATTGTTGTCGAAAAACTGTGTACTTACATGAATGCAGAAGAAAATAAAATCGAATCAAAATCAAATCAAATTTCATTCAACTGATCTAAAAGTGGCAATCCAAGATCTATAATACTTATAAAAGACAATGCGTTGTGTCCGTTCAAATTGGCAGTTTGTTTAATTTTGAGAAATTTATATCGAAATTCTAAATAAATTCTTTCTGAAAGAGAGAGAGAGTAATTTCTGTAGATATGAGCCGAACTATCAGCAAGGACAACTGCCCCAAGCAAAATTACCTCTACTCCGGGCAACTATCTCCTAGGAAGAAAATACCCCAGTAAATTTTTTTTTTCACTATCCCCTTTTATTTAAAAAAGCCACACATAGCCTGTATACTTTACAAAAAGTTTGAACAAATTTACCTAATATTGGGCAAAAATTACCCTAGTATAACCATGGTACAACCATCCCTATGTAAATGTCCCGTTAAAATACCTAAAATAATCCGTACACTCTACAAAATGTTGGATGAAATTTGCCCAGTATTGGGTAATAAAGGAACATGCATGTTTTTTGATAAAATCCTACTAAATATTGGTTACATCTTGTCCAACTGGGGGTACAATTTTGTTTCCCAAAACAAAAATAGGGCTACAATTATACACGAGGAATACACATGTTCCCTTTTTGCAAATTAAAGGATTGTCAGTATCATGACGCAGCTCTTTGGTTTATAATGATGTAAAGTGTGATACGCTTTACATTTCTGTATCTTATAACACAGAGCTCAGTTAATACGTGCAAATCCTTTGTTGCGCACAGTGGACATTCATTTACATGTTAAAAGAAAGAAGAAAAAAAAACTCCGTTTTTTTTTTTACAACGGTTTTCCGCGGAAATAATTTCATGAGCAAGCCTTAATGGGTAAAATTCCACACAATTTATTTTAGAGTGTAGGACTATTTAACATTAGAGGATAGTTTTTTGGGAGTAGTGGCCATAGACTCCCACCCCGAATAACTACACATGAACAACTGCCCCTCACATTTAACATCCGGAAACCCTGACAACTATCCCCTATAGGATACCTATCCCTCGATCACGTTTATCCCAGACAATTATCACCCCTCCCCCTCTTAAAATTTCAACAATTTTAGTATACCTCAAGGTTATTAGATATATTATTATTAAATGTATACTTGGGGTGATTATCCAGGGGAAGGTAAACCGAGATAGTTGTCCGGGAATATTTATGTGGAGGGGTTTATTGTCCTCGAGTAGTATCAAACCACAGCTTACCTTAATTTTATCGGACAGTCCTCCTAGAACTCACTTTATAAGCATCATTTACTTCGCCGTAATAATCAGTTGGTGCGTCTTCATACCAAATGGTCAGGTACCAGTTTCCGACCCGATGATTAACTGAGTAATTTGGTTTGATCACCACATTGCATTGAATCCTGGCCTTGTAATTATTCTGCCTAGTTCCCGGCTTGATGATAAGTGACTGGCTTTTCTGGTTGTTTGGTCTGGTCACTTGCCCACATATCTTCCGTCCGGCCCTGCCGCCTACCTTGAATTTGAGTATAGTACCACTATACCTATTCAGATTCACCTCTGTAGCCTGGAATCCATCAACGAAGTATGGTTTCGCTGTGGAATATAATTTAGAATATGGCTGGCGATGACAAGTAATAAAGATGCGGCATTCCTCTATACCGTATCGGAGAAGTTTCATAAATTATAGTTTATTACGCAGCAAGGTATATGCATGCGATTATGCACACTTATCGCCCAAAAGAATAAGATCTGTGACAACTGGAGTTACCACCGTAGACAGGTTACTGCAGAAAAGTATGCCATTTCCCCCAAATGTTTATCATTAAGTATTTTGATATATTTATCATGTTGTTTTCAAAGTATGATTTGTTTTCTCAAATGACAAATGTATCCAATTTCCAGATTTAGTTTAGACATGTAAGAAGTTAAAATGTTTAAAGTCAATATGTCTGAATAGGAGAAGAAAAAAAATCAAATGAAAACATACAAGAGATCATAATATCGTTATCATTGTTTACTCGTAATCCATGATCCTAATTGTTGATGTATTTTATGATTGAATTTTTCGAATTTGTTTTGTTAATCAAATATTCGTGAAAGGTGCGGAGTAATAAAAACTTAACAGGTGTTAACAGGTCTACTAACGTCGCAGAATATTAGCAGCTTATGATCCCCCTTATTATAGAACTAAATAGATGTATTAATTTATACGACCTTGTACAATCCAAGTATTCAATTGAATTCCTGTCTTGATCTTTATATTTTTAATTGTAATTGATTACAAAAATAATAAATTATCAGGATTACCCATCCCCCCTCTTTCTCTCTCTCTTTCTCTTTCTATATTACTGAGGACAATGTCTATCTCAACAGTGTCCTCAACACGATCGCACCTACTTTCCAAAATATCTACAATTTCACAAATTGAAATGGGTGGACATGACAATCGGTAAAGTCATTTTGCGAAAAATAGGCACTAACCTCCCACTAGTTCTTCCTGTCTCCTCTCCTTCTTTTGTAAGGCCGGTATCATTTCAAGCTCTGCTTACGATATCGGTCTTCTGCATTCTCCCCCTTTTCTTTCTTTTCAAATACGATTAATTGTACTATTGATTATTTATATTTATTTATTTATATGAATTACTACTTGTATTACTTATCATTATATTGCTAAAATGTATTCATTGTTATTTTTGTTATTGTTTATGGAAAATGCAGAAATAAAAAACTTGAAACTGAAACTAGTTGCAACAGAAAATATTCGAAATTGTTCATGGTCATAAAAGTGCACTTAATAACTTGTAATGAGTTCTTTTAAAGTCCTAGTGGTGGAAAGTGTTGAAAATTGGCCAAAGTCAGTGATAATTGTTTCTCATTTTGGATAAGAATCAACAGAGCCAATCATAAACATAGATCGGCCAAACTCGATTACAGTTAAACACACTCCGATGCATATTCTTTGTTGTGTACTTGCCTTGCAAAACAACATGCGCCATGTTGTGCACAAGTTACACGATCTATGTGTATAAACACATCGATGAATCTGAGCAACAACTAAGTAGGACGTCCTCAGATGAAACCAATAAATTACATTTTACACTGTAGAAGCCATGCTCTAAATGTTACAAGAAAAGGAAATGAACTGCTTTGTCCATTCTCTCTTTTTTTTATATTCTCCCCCCCCCCCCCTCATCCATGTATGTAAATTCGATTTATTTTATGTATGATGTGCAATATATTGAAGTCTCCATTACTTTTGTTGTTAATTTATTCCTTGAACTATTTGTGATCGTTTCCGTATGTACATGTATTTTTAATTTCTCTTAATTTCTTTGAACTTTGTAATCTTTGTTTGTATCAGTCTCCCGACTGTTTTAACATGGAATTTTGACACAATAAACCGAAATGAATGAATGAATGAAAAAAAAAGTAGAAAAAATAAAGTATGCATATTATGAACATTAGGAGAGCGATGGGAATAGAGTGACGAGGACGTTGAAAGTGTGTGTATGTGCGAGAGAGAGAGAGAGAGAGAGAAAGAGAGAGAGGGAGAGAGAGAGTGTGTGTGTGGGGGGGGGGAGATTGGGAAGAGATGGCAAATGAATGATATTTTATTGTGAAGCTCTTTGTGACATCTTTATGTGCTTTTGAATATGATTAAAGCGGGTTACTTTCATTGAAAGTAGTCCGTATTTTAAATAAGACAACTGTCCCTTCATCGAATAGCAAAAATAGTCGAAAAAGGAGAAGAGAAAAGGAGAGAGAGGAGGGAGGGGGGGAGGGGGGGGGGGGGGGGGGGGGGATGGGGGGGGAGAGGGGAAGGGGAAGGGAGGGAAGAGGGACGAAGGCTTAGATTATAAACGCGCTATGGCGGCTGTGCAAATCATAAATTGTCATAAAACGGCAACTAATACAAAAATACAACGGCACATTCCTTTTTTTATTCATGTAAACCTTATAAGAATTGTTGTTAATGCCGCAATAATGCAACAATCGCATTATTTTACATTTGTTTAATTAACCAGGAAAACAATCCTTGCTTATTTAAGAAAATGTCCCCACAATATAAGAAGGATTTATATCACACTCCCTCGGCCATTGATACATTCCTATATAGTTAATCCATAGTTAAAAGAAATATTTCATCTTTTCAAATCTCTCCTCACTTCAGATTTGTAAATTAAGTTTCTTGTTTACTTTCGGCTCCTTTTATAAAGAAAAATAAAGTATACATTTTACCTATATCAAAAAGTGCAATTTTATTTAGAAAAAAGTTTTTATTTGGAATTACATAGTAGTTTCTCTGTAGCATGATTTTTTTTTAAAATAAAAGCATTCCTATGATTTTAATTATTATAACAAACTTAATCTTCTGGTCAATTTTTTTTGGTCACATTTTTGCCTCTTCACATCTTGATCAGTACATTTGGTATTTGTAACATGGTGCAGTTGCCACAGTCTTTATCTTTAATAGCATTACTAGATCTCAAAACAGATTTGGATTACACTCATCCCTTCAAACTAGTTAAAATAAAAATAATAATGATAATAATATTTTAAATATAAATAAATAACAATCATTATTCTGCTTAACGTATAGACATACACACAACACACACACACACACACACACACACACACATACGCACGCACACACACACGCACACACCCATACACGCACACGCACGCATCAGGCGCGTAGCCAGAGTTTGATGTTTGGGGGGGGGGGGCACTTACATGTAATCGATCGAGGTTAAAAAAAAGGGGTCTAAAAAAATCCAATCGATCTTGGAAATTTAGGGGGGCACGTGCCCCCCCCCCCCCCCCCCCGTGCCCCCCCCCCCCCCCCCCGTGGTTACGCGCCTGGCACGCATACACATATACGCTACGTGTATTATATATATATATACATACAAACATAATTATATACATACATATATATATACTTGTGTATAATCGGAATATATTCACTATATTATATTTATGACGACGATGGAATGAAATGAAAACTTAACTATTTTTTTTTAATTAATCGTTTCCATATCCAACCGACCGTACCAAACGTCACAGATTATAGTGAAAAATGCGATAATAAAATAATGTCTGCATGCTATTTTTTCTATTCCATTTCTCTCTATCAACTGATTTTCTCTCCATGTCTTCTTTTTGTTTGTAGTCACCACTATAGGATATATCTATGTTATCGAAGTGCATACCATTAATATTTTGTTTAATGAGTTGAAAGGCAGGGTTAAAATATCTTACCTGGATCCGTATACGGTTCATTCCAAGCATTGGGGGTATAATCTGTATCTCCCCACTCTATCCTAATGTCCGATAATTCGATGTGTCCACCCATAATTATTTAAAAGATGATACTAAGCAGGCTATTGGTAGCTACTTTGATATCAAGCTATCTGCTAGGGGTTCTCTGACCTAAATGTAAGGATCTAGAACATTCCCTTAAATAGGGAGTCGCGCATTGATATGAAATATTGTGATTGGGTCATCTCGTAAAAACCTTTCCATTCAATTCGAAATAAAGAAAACAAAGAAATCCCTAGTATTTCAATATTTTCGTCGTTAATGTACTATATTTTCTTATTTTCTGCGGACTCTGAATTCTCTGTTCCATTTTGTCCTTAAACGTCTAATTGTTGAGGGGAAAAGAAATCGTGGAAAAAAAGGAATGACGCATACACACAGAAATAAAACAAGTGTTAAGACGTAAATATTAATGGTAAATTCCCGCACTTTGATAAACATAATATAAAATCAAACGCGCTTTGATATGAAATAGAAATATTGTGATTGGGTCATCTCATAAAACCTTGCGATTCAATTAAGAGAAAAGAAATCCCTAGTATTTCAATATTTTCGTCGTTGATGAACTATATTTATTGATTTTCTGCTGAAATTGAATTCTCTATTCCATTTTGTCCTTAAAGGTTTAATTGTTGAGGGGAAAAGAAATATAGAGGGAAAAGGGGAATGACGCATACACACAGAAATAAAACAAGAGTTAAGACGTAATATTATTAATGGTAAATCCCCCCACCCCCCCCCCCCCCCACTTTGATAAACACAAGTCTACACCTTATTGTGTACATACCTCAAATGTATTCACCCAGATGATATTGCGAAATCCATATTTCTGAGCTAAGAGATATCATTTCCTAAACCGAATGTTTTATCTCCGTCACGTCACATGAAAATCATATACACACAAGCGATCAAACTTGAGTCTGATGTAAAGATAATGATATGTATGATGACCCCACATTCACCCGACGCCAAAATATGATAATTTTTTACCACTGCTCCCATGTATATTGTACGTGGCACCACTGGCACACAACGCAAACATCATAGCCCGATTCTGCCTACCAGTGTCGTCACACGGAGGCTGCGAAACGGTACTAAACAGACACACAGAACATTGCAGATAGACATACAGAAGAAATGGCGGCCAACAAAACGCTATTGGATTCATCAAGCCTAGAAAATTCACGGCAGTTATCTGAGTTTGTAACTTCTCCATCGAGAATAGAATTATCTGACAGGCTCCCTCGGCACCTGAGAGATTGCAACATTCCCGGTGAGTTAAAAAGGAAGAAAACTGCGTTATGAATACGTTTGAAGAAAAAACATCATATATTGCGCTCCGTTGAAATATATATATATTTGAATATGTGTATGTATGTACAGTAATCCTACATTAAGTGTGCTCAGCCTAGAGCATATTCTCTATTTTCTCGGTGATCAGTGTAACACGGAATATGAACATGAATTCATATCATCTATTAAAGCTTGTACGTAGAACACCCCACTTCTTACACAACAATATAGCGAATTGGAATTTATGTTTTTTTATAATGAATTATGAATATATATACTTTTTGTGTACGTATATTTGTCTGTACGTCTTTCTTTCTTATTCAAAGACATGTGCATACAGTATTCATTCGTAATGCATGTACAAGGTAGGGAGTTATGATTTGGTTTTTAACCAATTCAGAGGACCGTTCTCAATTCATGAGCAGGTAAAAAACGGCCTACATAACATTGTGTGATATGTTATAGATTTGACCGTAAAAACGCTCTTTTGCAATTCAACATATAGCAAAGTGGAATTACGGGGAATCCGTTGGGCAAACGTGCAGACATTTTTTTTTTTTTAATTCCGACAATGACTGTCGTGCCTGTATTTATGTATGTAAAGGGTGTATGCAATTATGTATGTAAGGTTTTATGTAAGTATATCGTTAAATGCCCTTTACATTGATATCTAATATGTTCGGTTAATAATGAATTTCTAATTTAAGAACATATATTACGTTAATTTTTTTAGTTGTATACATTCATCCCAGTTTATATAATACTTTTGAGATGAAGGTATTAATCTCGGTTCATTGTGAAATCCACAATGATGGGAAGTTCCAATGCTCTCGCAGACATTTCATTCGGATACGAGACAGCTGTGACGTCATTTGTATTTCAATTCACCCTCTGTATTCGTCGTTTCAATATCAGTGGACATTGAACCTGATCATAGACAAAGAGTGACCTGTTTTTTGTTAATTATTTGGTTGATCCCCAAGGACGAGAAGGACTGTATACATTGTTTGGTCATTGTGCAAAATCTGGAAGAAAATTACAAATCTATCTTTTTACCGTGGCCGCATTCATAATACTTTGTGGTGTTATCATTTGTGGTTTTGCTTTATAAATGTCATCGTTATTCTATACCTTGGGGCTAATAACTAAACGTCTATCGACAATTGCAGTAGTTGGGCCTTATGAGCAGATGAGTTTTATTTCAGAATCAGCTATATTTCAAAACGATGTTTAACTGTTTGTTTCATTGTAATTGCTCCATGGAAAACACTAAATTCATGAAAATTCATAACCAACTGATTTTGCTCTATCGAAAACGGATACGAGAGTAAAGATTGATGAAATAGTTTCGTGGCATTCCTGATCAGCATAAAATACGCTCTGATCAGTTTATCATGAATCAATGAAGTAGACGGAACAGTTGAAATGAATAATAAAGCCTACATAAAAATGGGGACTCTGATACTTTCACGGACATTTCATTTTTCGCGTTTATTCAAAAACAGAACAGTGCAACGTACACAAAGGTTTTTCAGCATCATAACCTATTCATATTTGAAATTAAAATACGAAAGAAACTGCTTAAAATTATTTGCATTATAGCACTGATTACATCAAAATAAAAAAGAAAAAGAAAATACTACTCAGACCTACTTTCTCTATGGCTGTAATTCGTCTTAAGCATTAATTCTACGTCATAGGCTGTGGAGTGTTATGTACCCATACCAATCTGTAATATTGGACTGGATTTCCTGCGATGTTTTTTTTAGTTCAACACATATATCTTCTACTTGATCTATTGGTTGATTCATTTAGTTTTAATTGCAGATGTCTTTACCATTCTCGTTCAAATGTGGTTCTGAATAAATCAATGTCAAGCTCCGAACATATAATCATAACAAAATATACTATTCTCACAGCTCATGGACAATCATTAGAAGAAAACACATTTATTCATATTTATTCATTTATAATTCAATTGTTAAATGGAACACCGTGAACAGTCTGAATTTTGATATTCATTGGATCCCCTGAAGTTGATATATTATACTTGGTGTGTTGTTACAGCATCCAAAGTATGAACTTTTGTGCAGCTTCTTATGTTCAACGTATATAGTAGTACATGTAGTTATTGAACACGTCTAGGCTTTTGGTGGATCAGTTTTTCACACTGTGTCTGTATTCTTATTATTCTTTTTATCTCCAGATCTTCAGAATGAGTATGCTTCACGTCATAAAAAGAAGGTTCGCTGCACAACTGCAGAGGGAGAGAATAGTGATGTGCTTGAAGAGAAGTTCGAACATGAATCTTCGGAAAAACAAGAAGCCAACAAAGCAAAATATTCTCGGGATACTAAATTTCCTTTGTCGAAAAGCCAGACGACACCAAATCCTTCAAAGAACAACTGTACTGGAACTGCACATTGCTCTGAACTATTCTTAACCTACGGACACGATGTACTGTCATACATGAGAACTATCTGGACAGATATCCTGGCTACAAACGATGATGCTCTCGCAAGCGGCTAAGAAGAAGCACCTATTGAACACTTTCTTCGGGACTTAGACTCGTACAAGAATGAAAAATGACACTTTTATATTGCAGCGTCTTGACTAAGGAAAAGGTTGTAACAGAAACTTGAGATGAACACAATAACTGTTACGCCATCCCTAACCTCAGCTTTCCATGGTTCATCTGTCGATTGGAAACGGTCAGGGACTCTGTCCATCTGTTTCACGCCGTCTTAGTCTCTTACAGAGAATGCTTTTTTTTTTCTTCGAACAATGACCACGCGTCTCGATCACAAGGGTGTTCGACTTCGACCATCTGTTGCATTTCAGTAATCTTTGTACTGCTATCATTAATGCTCAATGCTATCATTTTTATATTAAATGTTGTGTTCAATGAATTCGTTTTCATGTACTTCTAATGCATATTTTAAATCAGACTCTCAATCTTTCTATAGATTAAGATTATATGCAAGGTGTGAAGATTATTTCATAACCATTTGATCAATGTTATGTAATTTTGCGCCAGCTAACATTTTCGTCTACCGAGATAGCTAGGTGGAGAAATGCTAAACGCAAAACAAACCAATGTACTGAGCATGCTCAGTGTGCAAACCTAATCAAAATGGAGGACAAAATTTTGGGTCTTAGCTTTTGATACTTTTGGAGATATTTCCACTAAGGGAAGACTCTAAAGCTTCTGTAATAGCTGAAATGCTAGATACAGGTAAGATCATTAATATCAACATAATTTGTATGTATTTCTTAATGTATTGAAGTCAGGGTCGGCAAAAGAGTGTTCTGAAAACCACCTGTGTCTGTAATTATGCGAGTTGACCTGTCCTGGCCCGACAGGGCCCCGCGGCTTCTTCATATAAAGTGTGGATTGTTCAGGTGGTCGTTTCAGCTGTTTGACTCCGTCATAAAAAGCAGTCGCGTGTCATTGAACTCTAGGTCTCAATTTGTGCCGTGATGTGTAACTTGAAATAAAGGACCAGATTTTGTTATTGTAATAAGTAGAATCTAGATGATACTTGATAGATCATTAGATGTCTCATTTCATTCTCAAACTTCTTGACGTTTATTGATTTGCACAGAAATTATTGTTACAGACATTTCATGTTAGCAGGTTAGTAGGAGCTGCCTGTCTGCTAAGCTACTAACTGAAGTTAAATCTTAGATTTCTTGTGGAGTAGAAGCAGCACAAAACCTGGCAAAACAAAATAAAGTAAAAATATTCACCTGTATTTTATTTTTGATCTAACGAACCTCCACTGCATGTCTTCATAAAGTGTCTTTGATTTGTTTCTTCTTGTTTATGAAAAATTCTTGTCTAATTTGATGTCAAAAGCAATTTTATTTAGTAACAAACATCAATCAACTTCAAATTTCACTTATAGATTCTAGGAGAGTTAGTTGATTTTAGTTCACAGTAAAAGATAGATCTAACATTCATTTTTTGTACAGATGAATCTTCTTAGTCTTAGTTCTTACCTTAATCATTGCGATAGCTATACTTATTCGCAACACGTCCCTCTCGAGCTCACATTCCTATTTCTGTGCTGTTCAGCACAGCCTGTTTCAATTTTATGCAAAACATTTATTTTATATGTAAACTTGCTATTTCATTTTGTATGATAAACTGGGTTGATAATTGGCATTCATGGGGTTCGATTACAAATTGTTAAAGGAAGTTCAAGACTTCCCTGTATTGTAATATCATGTCATCAGTAGCAAGGACTACATGTATGTATTGAGAATTATTGAGATGTTTTATTGAGAAATAAAAGGTAAAATTTGAAGGAAAAAAGTGGACCTTTCATTGTAATATATATGAGGAAAGGAAAATTATTGTCTGTGGTATACACTGAAAATTTTAATAAAATTTGTCATTTTACCAAATTGGTAAAAAGGCAGAGTTTTATATAATTTGGCAATGAATTCATTAATGATGAACTTGTGACATATTGTTAATGGAGAACTACATGTACATGTACATGTAGTTCTCCGTGTACTATGCTGGGAAGAGTTCTTCTCTATTATTGATAAATGTTGCTATACACATATTACTACTACATGTGCATTTGTGTTTTAAAGTTTGGAATATCAGTGCATTGTTCATTTTTCAAATAAATATCATAGTGACTTTATTCATTATAAATTGAGACATTTGCATTCTGTAAGTACTGTACAGTTGCCATTGCTTTATCCCTCTCCCTGTCACTAACTGTATTCACTGTCTATTTGTCTCTCTCTCTCTCTCTTTTTTCTCTTTCTCTTTCTCTCTCTCTCTCTTTCTCACACACACACCACACACACACTCTTTCTATCTGTATCTCTCTCTCTCTTTCTCACACGAACACTCTCTCTCTCGCTCTCTCTCTCTCTCTCTCTCTCTATCTCTCACACACTATCTCTGTATGTCTCTATATTTTCATCTGTATTTGAAATACAAAATCCCATTACTCCTCATCCCCCTTTCCCTCCCTCCACAACCTGCACACGACGATAACGATGATAACGATGATGATAAAAAGATAATGATGGTGTTGATAATATTGGCGATAATGATGGTGATGATGATGATGATGATAGTGGTGATAATGATGGTGGTGGTGGTGCTGGTGATAACTAAGATGATGATGGTGTTGATGATGACTAGGGTGATAATGAGGAGGATGGCACTGCCTGGCAATCATACATGTACATCTCTGGTGGGCTTTCAACATGTATGTGATTTCAGAATTCAGAATTTTGTGGCATAACTGCAGAGTATATCAGTTGCAAGTAAATTGAAAATATTCAATTTTTATGAAAAGAATTGGTTGTTAGAATTAAAAGCATGATTTCATGTCCAGGTCCTGCAGCATTCCAGTTTGTGCAACCTTTTGTCTCTCAAAATTTCATTTAGTTTTTATATTATTCTTGACAAATACAAACAAAATTAACTGCCTTAGCACTTGGGTACCAATCCGTGTATCACAATTGTTTTACACGCTATTTGAATCGGACAGTTTATTTACTGAAGCATGCAGCGGGTGACTGCTCCCTTTAAATCATTTTATTGCTTCAAACGTAATGCCTGTACTGCACCTTGTCTCACAATAATCATGTAGCCAGTAAACTCTATATTAGGCAGTGCCCCTAAAGGTCATGTCTATTCAGTGATCACAATACGTTCTTTGTCTGTTCCAAATGGGTGTTCGCACACTCATTTGGAAGGTACAGGTACATGTGGATGTAAGTAATATCAAGCAATGATGCAGAAAGGGTACCGGTAGTCTTGTACAAGGATTTTCTTGGGCCTTGATTTTCTGCATCAAGTTTAAGTTAAACAGGGACCATTTAGTATGAAGCAGTTATTGAAAAGGAGTAAAAGAAAAGGGGAAAGTAAGAAGAAATGAAAGGAAGATTGGAGTTATGCAGGACAGATGAATGGAAAGAGTGAGAGACAGGCAGAGAGAGAGAGGGATAGAGAAGAAGACACAACAAAGAGAGAGAGATAGAGGGAGAGAGAAGAGGGAAGAGAGGACTGCAAAATGGTGGAAATTAACCTTGGGGGTAAATGCCGTCACACAATATTTGGCGTAGTATGAAATAAGTAAATAAATTATGGCAATAATCAGAAGAAGGGACTATACATGGTGCATCTTTAAATAATAATATTTAGCTTTTATATAGCGCTTAATACAAATGTCTCTAAGTGCTTTACAAATATACTATTACCCCAGTCATTGGATTCAGTGCTTGCCCGCACACACTGTGTGCACAATCTCCACTCCCTTGGGAGCATTCCAGCTAGGCGATACATGACGCTCAAAAACTGTTTGACCAACAATTACTGTCACCTCCTACCGGGTATCCATTTAACACCTGGGTGGAGAGTATATTTGATTTAAATGTCTTGTGTAGCCACAAATATGTATTTCTCAGAATCAACTACTCATTGGTCACTGCTTACTTTGCAAACAATGTTATATCTATTTAAGATCCTGACCCTGAAAAGATGTTGGAGAAGGTTAACTATTAAAATATTAAAGAAAATAGACAAGATGTGATCAATTAATAACCTTAAATAGCTACATGTAGCTTATATGTAGTTTAGAAAGCTGTTCGTTTGACTAAAAATGCAGATCTCTTGAAAAATGTATTAAAATTAGTGTCATAATTATTGTAGAGGGCTAAATAATACATTAAAATATGAATGAGAATATTATGCTGAATCGCTGACTACTGATAACAATAGTCAAATGGCTTTACAATTTGTAGCCAGGGTAATTTGTTTTGACACATACTTCAAATGATTGTCCCCTTCTCTCAATTTTCATATTTGGTGCATCTCTTTGTGCACCACACTGCAATGTAAACAACAAGGGCAGTTTAATAGCAGTTTCATGCAATCAAACACAGATACACAGCATGTTTCACAGTATGTGGACAATGATGCGCTTGTGTACACACTCTTGCTAATGCGTACACACAAGCATAATAATGATACAATGTTGTAACAATATCCTAATGTACAAAGGCAATGGCTCAGCATCAAAACAGAAAAATTCATCTCAAAATACATTAGTTGCAATGAAGAGTGAAATCATGTTATTGTTATCATATTTTTAATTGAATAAAACAATCCATTTTTGTTAGGGCTATTAGATTTGACAAAATATCTGTTTTAAGTTGTAACGAAATGAAGTCTTACGCCTAGAAAAATAGAGGTTATAAAATTACCCTCATCACTTTATTTGTAGATATATTTCAATCTTTATCTGCCAATTGAACTTGTACAGTAGTCTCAAGGTTTTAATGTACATGTACACTGTATCTACTCTACAGATAGTCTCGATCTTGCCAGGGCTGAATATCTTTCTGTGAAATTGTATTGTTTGGCATGTATTCTGCAGTATAGTTTTGATTTGCCATGAATATTCTGTGAAGTCTGCACCAACCCTCCCTGTATGAGTAGGCATAAATAAATTCTGTGTGTGTCAGTGTGTGTGTAGAGAGAGAGAGATGCAGATACACTGCACACAGAGACACAGAGAAAGAAAAGGCAAGAGAGGGAGAGAGAGAGAGAGAGGGCGAGAGGAAGAGGAAACACCACTAACACATATTTTCGCACTTGCGTTTGATACACAATAATGCCTACACATGCATGATATGCTTTGTATGGAAGAAGCCTCTATGTAGGCATGCAATACTATAATATCAATAAACGGTTTATGCTGATGTGATATTCCATTCATATGCAAATACAAGGTCAAACATCAAGGGTTAGGTATTATTTCCTTTTCATTCCATGCATGCACATGTTAGGGATGTGTGCATGGTTTTTATCAACTTGCATAGTGTACAAATGATTTAAAGCGTGAGAGAGATGAACAAACATTTTCTAGATCAAAGTGCATTTACATTTTACAGAACAGGATGCAAGTGTCTAATTCATTTTTAGTACAATGACAATTGTAAATTAATCTAAAAGCTAACAGAAATACAACATAAATTTTAATAATTGTGGAATTGTTAAATTCTCTCTACATTCAAAATACAATGTTTTTCTCTGAAAAACGAAAAGCACAAATTGTCATTTGGTCACAGATAAAGTAACTCCCTGCAACCTGATCATTCAAACTGGGCAATATGGTGAATTCACTTGGTGAATTCAAATGATAAAGCTAGAGTAAATGTAGATATGAATGGCACTATTGGTTTAAAGGGAAAGATGACCCTAATGTAAAGTAAGCAAAAAATGGCAGAATTACTTGTACGTGTACATGTAGGTCTGTGATGATATGAGTAAATCTGACAAAGGGAAAAATTAAGCAAAGAAAGATATGAATGTTTGCTTTTAAGATAGCCTTTAAAGCGACAGCTGTGCATGTGATTGCATTTTCATGCTCTAAGAAAATCACTCCTGCGTAAATTTAACTTTTAACAATCCATTACAAATAAAAGATAAAGATTGATTATATTAAAAAAAACTATTAGACTGTGCTTCCAAGATGCTTAATTACTTTATTTTCATGTTTTTGCAGTACCAGGTGTGAAACGGTCATCAAAGACACAACTCTTGATGTAAGACATCCCTACTCAAGATGGCAGCTGATCTGACTTCAATCAGCAGATTCCGCTGGATGATTGTATTGCTTGCTGATGAATTTGAGAAAAGTGACTTAGACAGGGCTAAGAGTCTTGTAAAGGTAGCCAACACCTGGGTGAAATGATGAATTTCATGATATTGCCCTTCATTTTGATTGGGGGGGGGGGGGAGTTCTCAACTTTTCTGTCGTTTGTTCTCCCTTTTAATATTTTTATTTTTACTTTATCGCCTTTCCTTCTTACTGAGTGCAGTTTTGATCTATGATATGGCATAGAGGCCTATTAGACAATGTAGGTGTTCCACAAGAATCGTTATTACTGGGCCTTTACTATACCTTATCAAAGAGGTATTATATTTTAGGGATCTCCGTCCGTCCCTCCTGCTTTCTTGTTAACGCAATATCTCAAGAACCACTAGAGATATGAGGGTCAAACTTCATGATATGTATCACCATAGAAAGACGATCTGATTATATCTTGGAGTAATTATATTAAAGGTCACAGAGGTCAACTTCTGAAATTCCAGCTATTAGTCTTGTTATTGCAAACTCTCCTTAACCACTATAGAGATATGCTCAAACATCAAAGTTGAAAGTATGTATTAACATAGGAAGACCATGGCAAGGCTTCATTAGAAAGTTACGAGCCAAAAAAGGTCAAAAAAGGAATTGCACCTAGATCGTCGCACATGAGTGATTTAATAAATCTGGCTACGCTATGCAATCGAAATTCACATTCTGTAGATGCATGCCAAGTCTCAAGAAAACTGGACTTTGGGAAAGGGTTGAAAACGTGTTACAAAAATTTGAAACTTTTGAAAGAAAATGGCTACTAGCACGTCACGCTTGAGTGATTTTAAGAAAGTCAGACAATGATGCGTATCTAGAGGTGCATAGGAAGAAGCCCAGAAAATTTGAACAGAATTAGAGGTCAGGAAAGGGTTGAAAAGCCATGCACAAAAAACGGGGAGAAAAAGAAGAACCTTGAACCAGAATTATCTTTTTGTTAAAGGTTTTTTGTACGATTTCACTACTTGAATGATTTCCTCTTCTTGACCTAACATTACAGGACAGACTGGGGGCTGCGTACCAGAAGATAGACGAGCCGCTCAAGTTCTTCGATGAGCTGGAGAACCAGAACCTGATCCACGATGGGGACACCGACTACCTGAAGACGCTGCTGGAACATGTCTCCCGCAATGACCTCATCGAGCAGGTGGAGAACTACGAGAGGGAGCGGAAGGTGGTGGTACGCCAGGTCTTCCGAAACCCCTCCCTCCTCGAGGGCCCCTTCTTTGGGCGGAAGGAGATCATGGATAGGTGAGGATCGCCGGATGCGTACTGTTACGGCTCTTTCAAATGTGAAGCGGTAGACCGCAATGGATCCTATTTGTGTCCCCTTCCACATATGTCTTTTTTTCTTCTTCAAAATATTCGTCTAGAAGTAGAAACGAAGAATCTCTTGATATGTATGGACACTGAATAATGGTGCTTTCTGGCATTACCACCATGAGTCATAGTCATATCAATAGATTTCTCATTCTAGGGTGAAAGATACAGATGAATGGAATATCGTGTGTGACATATTGCATGGCATTGCCCAAAGCCAGACCCTTTTCAAGTGCATGAAATGTTAGTGAATCTTGCGAGCGGTTGTGATTCATGAAAGTTTCTGGTTTCACAGTATACTGGGTAAGGTCAAGCTGGTAAGCTGCAAAAATTCTCAGAAAAAATTTGAAAATATCTCTTTGAAATATAAAACCATTCCGGAAATCCTCATAGCTAATTTTCTTGTTATCTATAGCAAAAATGCTCACATAGAGGGAGAGAGAGAATGAAAATCTGATTAAAACAAATTAAAGACCAATATTTCTGTTAGTTGTTCCCTGTAGTTTGTGTAATGAAGAAATGGATAGTGGGTAATAGTGGTGCTCACTCCTCGGCAAGAAAGAAAGTAAATTCACTTCCAATCTCCTATCCTATCTGGCATTCTTTAAGGTCAGGTTCAAACCAAATCTACACTGATTTTACATCTCAGCTAGAAATTCTGTTTTCATTTATTCCCATACATTTGCAGATTTTATGTCTCCGCCCAACAAATGTGGTGCCGGATGCATTATGTTTTAGGGTTGTCTGTCCGCCCATCCATAGGTACAACTGTCTGTCCGTCCCGCCCTGTTATCCCGATATCTCAAAAATCACTTAAGTTATTAACTTTAAACTTTACGAAGACAATCTGATTAGTTTTTGAAGTAACTAGGTCAAAGGTCACAGAGGTCAAGTTATGAAAGTCCAGGTATTGGCCTTGTTATCGCGATAAATGAAGTACCACTTGAGATATGAGGGTTAGTAGGTCAAAGGGCAAAGGTCACGAAGGTAAACTTCTAAAATATCAACTATTAGCCTCGCTATCCCCAAATCCGCTGGAGATAAGAGGCTCAAACTAGGTGGTAAAAAGTATTATCTTTGGAAGAGGATATTTTAAGGTTTTGGGTCTATAGGTCAAAGGTCACAGAGGTCAATTTATGAAATTACAGGGATATCAGGATATCTCAAGAAGCACTAGAGATATGAAACTCAAACTTACTGATAACATTTACCACCATAGGAAGATGATCTGATACAATTTCAGGAACATAGGTCATAGGTCACAGAGAACAGTTTCTGAAATTACAGGTTTTAGCCTTGATACCGGGATATCTCGAGAACAACTAGAGATATGAAACTCAAATATGGTGAGAGTATGTATTTTTTTTTTTTTACCAAATTTTTTTTTTTTCCCTATTTTATCCTGATTTTCCCGATTTCCCTCTTATTTTCTCTATTCTTCCCTATTTGCCCTATTTTCCCTATTTTCCACCAATTTTCTTACTCGAAAGGGGGGAATGTTGTTAGATGCCATTTTTCCCCCGCGAATCCTCTTTTTTTTTTTTTACTCAAGGGGGGCGTGGTTGAGGCGAAAACAAAAAACCTATTTTTTTTTTAGTGCTCACTATCACCCCTGGTATCAACATAAGAAGAAAGTCTCATTAGGTTTAAGTTAAGTAGATCAAAGGTCACAGAGGTCAGTTTCTGAAAAGTACAGGTTTTAGCCTTGCTATTGCAATATCTAAACATGGTGAAGTGTATTTCTATATGAAGAAGATCCAATTACCAATTGTTCCCAAGATCATTTCAGGGGGATAACTCTAGAAATTTCATGGTCATCAAAACAATTTCTGCATGACAGGGCCTACAGTAATGTAAATGTAGAGTGCCCAATATATTGTAGAAGGAGAGGATTCTGTGAACAGCATTTCTTGGCCTTCAGTCTTAGGGCGTGTTTATGCTTCACTTTTTCTGGCCAGAATCAGGCATCTGTTACGCGTTTAGTTTAAAACACGGTTGCGTCCATGCTCACTTTTGTAGAATCACCGAAAAACGGCGATCACGATCGCCGATCGTAAACTCACAAAAAGATGCGTTTACAATTTGTAAACGCGTTTAAATGGGGTCAACGCACTAACCTCTAGTGGGTCTACGTAGCATGCACAGTGAGGGTTTGCGAATCCAGCTGGAAGACCAATTAAGGCCACACAGGGAGAATTGCCTGGATGAGCCAGAGAAGTAAGCATAAACAGTACACCGTGGAACTGCGATTACGATGAGCGTTTACGACGAGCGTTACAAATCGCTCATTCTGCCTTCAAAATTTAAGCTTAAACGCACCCTTAGTCAAGGGTGCCAACCTTATGCCTGGTGTTGGGTTAGGATCGCATTTGGGTATAAAGATAGGATTTAGGTGGCATTAGGCAAGGCTCCATACTTCATTTTTTTATGGAAGGGGGTTCGGAATGCGTTAGAATCACTATACAGGTACATGTCCCCTATGTTAAATTTTTGACATTTTGGGGGTCAGGGCATAGATTTTTGGCGCCCGACTGTTCCAGGCACCTTTTATTGCTAAGCCCTGCATTAGGGATTAGGTATATTGTTGGTTTCGGGTTTGAAATTATAAATTGGGTCAGTGTGGGATAACGATCACAGAGCAATTGTGGCGGGAGATTAGTTGTAGACCCCTAACCACCAAACAACCCCCAAGACATTGACAATCAAAATAAATAAACATGGTAATCTATCCAAGCTAGGATTGATGCAAACTGAATATGGAACAGTCTTTCTCGTTTAGATAAAATAATTCCTTGTCTATGAGTAAAGATAGTATAGAAAACAACAAAGATATATTTCAACAGTGACATGGGGTAACCTTGTATTAACCTGACCAGCAACTAATGAATAACTTCCATATTGCAGCATGTCTGCTGTTAAATTACTTCCTTTGTGCTCTATTAGTCATGAGTACAAATTAGGTGTAATTGTATTGACAGATGCATTTCATGGTCTGTCAGATATTGGTAATGGTTGAGAAAATGGTTCGAACTTGGGATGGTACATCTATCCTTCGTTAGCGAAATTTTAATTCACATTGTCCATGTCATAGGCAGATACACTGCTCAGATTTCGGTATTTTGGGGAAAATAAGCATATCGTTCTAAAGCATTTGATACCATGTGACGTCAAATTGATGAAGCTATGAAAACACATAGCGTGATAACCACATTTTTCTCTTGAAATCTTATTTAGGACAATTTTTTAAAACACTGATTGGGTTTAAACATTCTCATATCAGGTTTGATTCATAGGGTTTAAACAATTTTATTGTTCATAATTCAGAAACGTGGCATCAATTTTAAATATCTAAAAAAGATACAAATTGAAGTTGGACACCGTTTGTGCGGTAAGTTCTATTTTTACCTCCTGGTATTCCCACTCAACAAAGAGAATCATTGGGAGGCGAGGCCGCATCATCGATTGTATTCCAAAATCCCCTCGTTATCCACTATTGCAACATACATGTAGCTTACCTCACAGAAATTCCCTCCTTAAAGGTAGAATACCATTCTTGAAGAATCAATGGACAGATTACAAAATGTATGCTATAGCTCCTGACTTAAATAAGAATAATAGCACCTTGCGTTACTTGCCTTTACACAGAGTTTACTACAAAGCTATGTAAAGGTAATTCTTAGAGATAGATGCTGTTGTATAGCCAGTCTAGCAGGGTGACTGTGTGTGCATGGAAAGCAGACAAATGAAATGCAGATATGAGGCTACCAGCTTGTAAAGATTTGGATCTCATGACAAAAATAACAATAATGAGTTTGTCAGATTCATGAACATGAAGGAGATGACAGGTCGGGGTATTTACTGCACTTTCTTGTGAGGGATGCAAATCGTATACCGATACTGACATTATACTAAGCCGCCAAAGCTATATGGCTCACATACCTAATAGGAGTTTCTTCCTATGGGATTCACCGGGGTTGAGAAAGGCATTATGAGGGCTCGTCCACACATGACATGGGAAACTGTAGTTGAGATTTGTTTAAAGATGTGAATAAATGTCTAGTGGAGATGACAAAATCTAGCTTAGAACCGCTTAGATTTTTAAGCCCATAGTTGAAAGCAGAGAATTGGTTGACTATTCACAATAGAGTATGATCATTGGATCAGTAAATCCTTAATTCGGGATATATAGTCCTCAGGAACTGCCTTTACGGGTGCTTATTATGAGAGAGTTTGAAAATAAGCGGTGGCTTGACAGATAGAGCAGAGGTCCTCGAACTGAAAGGTCTCGGGTTCAAACCCACGTCCGTGTTGTTTTGGCCTATTTGTAGGGTATTGATCCTCACATGTCTCGAGGATAGGGAACAAATACGTGAGTCCACTCGACTGCTCTGTTATACATTGCTTTTGTGGCCAATTAACTCTTTCCTCACTTTGGTCAACTAATGGAACAAATGCCGGACTGCCAAGGTTGACTTTGGTCACATGCACAGCATAATGAGCTCCATCTACATTGCCAACATGGTGGCAGTCTCCAGGTTTCGATCAATGGTGAATAAAGAGTTTAAAAATCCATTACAGCTACATGTACACCCACGTGCTTTCGTACCTGTAGACTCATCAATGACTTTGTTGATAAATGGAAGTTCACCTGCTGTTCAAAGTAATTTAAATTTGCGGTTCAAACCTGTATTGTTTGTTTATGGAATGATGATTAATTTCCCTTTTAATGGTTCTCTGTAATTATGCGGGTACTTGACACAGTTAATCAGCTTTCGGGTTTTATTTGAACAGCTATCAGAGTAAAACTTACATGCATTCTTTTGGATTGGGCAGTTTAGCCCTAAATGTCTCTCTGAACCCAGGAGTACATTAGACAGTGATTTTGAATAGTAGTAGGCATAGTAGGCAATTACTGTAAAAGTCGAAATATTGGCGGTATACATTTATTTTAGCAGATTTCGCGCTAAGACCAGCCAGCACGAATTTTAGAACTCGCGAAAATATAAGCATTACTTCTTATGCGTGTTATAGGCGGGCTGAATGGCGTGCAACGCAAATCCAAGAACTAGCGAATATGTTCTGGGGTTGCTAAGCGCTAACAATTAATCACGGAAAAATAACAGCATTTACAGTATTAGGCAGATAAAGAAGATTGATTTATCCTCATTCAAGGGCTTATTAAATCCTACTAGATGAAGACCCAAATCCTATTTAATTCATTGTTCCTTTTTATTACTCTACAAAGGCTACATGATCTTTGTAGAAAATGCACATACATGTACACGACTAAACACGATTTGGTCTTTAAGTCTGGGAAAAACCCAAGTGTTGATCAAGCTGCGAGCGATTGGGACATTTCACGAAAAAATTGGTACAGGGACGGAACTACTTCTTTCAGATGAATGGATGATCACGTGTGCCATTTGGAACCATTTAGTTCCATGCACAGGTTGTATGGTCATGAATATTCATAATGGCTGAGGGATGATGTCAGCAAGGACCAATGAACAAGCCCCACCTGTTACTCTGAGAACCATTCACTACCATGCACAGGATGTGTGCCCGGGTCATGAATACCATAAACACTGGCTTGTCCAGAGAGGGCAGCATACATGTTTGGTCCAGCCAAGAGGTTTATTCAGAGAGCCTGCCATAGGTGGCCAGGTAGAAAGCATAAATGAAATATTATAATTTAAAACCATTCCATGGTATCTTGACCATTCGTTAAGTACTACGTGGCTCCCCAGGCCCTCTGCGAGTATACATCCCAGGTTGTTTTCTCCAGATGCCCAATGTAGCCCCGAGGCAAGTGTCCTTGGCCCCCAAAAATGTTTCTTCAAATTTCACATACAGGTCACAGGTCTTTGGTAGGAGACTAACTGAACGTGGAGGAAAGGGGATTCCCCATTGAAAAGCTTGACCGAGAAGCATTCACCGACATTGTCGTGTAGATATGACCTACATGTGTTACAGTGTGGAGATGGATTTATGGAAATAAATTTTCCGGTCCCAAAAATGTTAATAGTCACATTTTTCGGATGTTTGCCCTAAAATTAATAAAGCAATCACTTGGCCTATATTAAAGCTAGTAGATGCAGATTAATAGTTGTATGTCCAAAAGGCATAATCATTTTTTGGTATTATTAATTTAACAAAATAAAGAAGAGAAAGGTTGTACACTTCCCTATCCCCAGATGTTGGTGACTACTGTCTAGAATAATAATAATAATAATAAGAATAAACAGTATATTTAGAATGACAGTATGCCACATATTGCTTGATAATATGAAACAGGTAAAGTTATTCCAGAAGCATAGACAGCCTTTAGACACTGTAGAGAAAGTTATAGCATAAAGCATGACCTACGTTGGCTTTTCACAGGGGAAATGTCAGTTGGTCTAGAAGTGGTAATGCCTTCGGTAAAGTCAGCGCTTTGTCTTTGCTTACAAACCAACTCTGATCAGACCCTGGTTCAAAACTGAGTCATTTCTTTGGGATAGTGCTATTTAAGGTCGCTCCCAGACAAAAATAATCATTTTTGATAAACGCACATCTGTAAAAACCCAATTACACAAACTCACACAACACACACACATCCACACAATCTATCAAGGTATCTTCTCCCAGCTCAGAGGTTTATTCAAATTTGTCAAACCAAGCTCAACCAAACCTTCCGGTTAGGGTTGCAATTGGGTTTTATGTTAGGTTGAGGGTTACTGTTAGGGATAGGTATTGTGTTGGGTCCAAGGTTGAAGTTAAGAATTCAGTCTGTGAAACAACAATTGTTGCAGGAAAATGTTGTAATGTATAACCAACACTAAACCATTTACTGCACCTGTATTAGTAGAATGCCAGAATCCATGGAATTGCAGGATCAGGAAATAATCAATTTACTAAGTATTCCTGTCAGAAAATGTCCATAGTGCACATGATTTGTAGATGGTAATGGGTTAATATACAAATATTACACAGCAGTGAGGGCATTAGTAAGAATTACCCACACAAGGTACCTTTAGACCAGTCTAATGAGGCGATAGCCGAGGGTGTTTGGATTGTTTTGAAGGTACCGAGTGTGGGTAATTTTACTAATGCCCGAACAAAATGATGTGTATTATTTGTTTTATAAGATTATGTTTTGTTTGTTTTTATAAAATGATATTTATAACATGATTTTACTAATGACCGGTCATTAGCATTTGATAATGACAGGTCATTATCAAAATTATTTGTAAGGCAAAATAAATGCCTTGTCACGTGTACGCTCTCAGCCAATCATTTGATTAGGATCCACGACATCATCTTATAATGCCATATATTCCATGCTTATTTTGTTGCCTAGGATCGTGGGAATACTAGACGAGCCTTACGACCGCATTCACTGCATCGGTATCAGTGGAATGCCAGGTTCAGGGAAGACCAGGCTGGCCAAGGAAGCCACCTACAGGCTCATCCGTTATGGTCAGGTCATCTTTGTGGACCTCAGAGAGCTTCCGATGATAGAGGATATCTTCTTTGCCATAATGCATGCCCTGGGTGTGGAGTGTCGCAGCTACGAACCTGATATGCTGTATGCCTACCTGGAGCACTATGATCCCAAGAAGCATGGTGAGTTCAATCTTTGGTAATGCCACGTGCCAGACTCTAAAAATGACTAAAGTGGCCTCTTGTATAGCTGTCGTATCTGTCACGCTATGATGCTCATGGTATTTGGACAGTATAACATAGGTAATAGCGGAGTCACCAAAGTAACCAGTGCCCAAGCACATCAGGTACCAATTTACACCTTGGTGGAGAGTGGCAAATATAGATTATTGTCTTGCTGAAAGACTGTAATGCAGGGGAAATCAGCAAAAGTCTGGCAGGGAAAATTTAGAGACTTTAAGAAAAAAATTCTAGGGAAAATCAGGGAAATTTCAAAAAGCAAAAAAAGAAGTATGTCAAAACAGCATATCCACTAGATGAGGCCATTTCAAACTGCAATTTTTTAAAAATGATAATCATGGCATTTGAATACATAGTCAAGAAAATATAAGGGAAAATATATACAGGGAATATCAGGGACTTTTCTTTAAATGAAATTTTGAGAAATCTATGGAACTGCTTTTTGTTTCGTATTGAGAAGAATAATTTTTTTTTTTTTTTTTTAAATAGCTGGGGCCGTCATCATCCTAGACAATGCTGACAAGCCTTTGGATCCTGGTACCCCAGAGAAGCCCAATGAGGCCTACAGTCAGTTTGAGAACATGGTGGACAACATGCTCAACCTGGCCAATCCTAGGGTCAAAGTGGTGATCACCTCCAGGATCGGCATGGAGCATACAAGGATCAGCAGTCAGCACCTCCACTGCTTCCGACTCGACGGGGAGAATGATCTGGACGTCGAAGCTGCCATGGAGATCATCAAGTACCACGCTGGGAAGACAGCAGTTGAAGATGAAGACGCCCGTACTTTGGCTGATCTATGTGGAAAGATTCCGCTGGCCTTGAAGGTGGTTGCCAGTCGCTTCCAGGATGGCACCATCACACCCAGGGATATGATCAAGCACTTGTCACGCCATGACGATGTCCAAGCCAATAGGCTGGTTGGTAGCCTTACACACCTTGGTCTTGCTAAGGATGATCAGTTGGCCTTCAGCTTGCTGAGCACCATCGAGAAGCTCCCAGAGGCCTACCAGCGCAATCTTGTCAGGTTGTCCGTGATACCTGGGACATTCGACATGAAGGCAGCACAGGATATTCTGGAATATGAGCGCAAGGATCGTGTCGGTCTCAAGCTGGATCTGCAGGCCTTGAAGTACAGGAGTCTCCTAGAGAGTGATATTGGAGAGGTTGAAGGGAAGAGCAAGACAGGATCTGCAAGGTACAGTATTCACCTGCTTCTTAGATCCTTCCTGCAGCAGCTATGCACCAAAACTGACAACCCGTTGGTGGCAGAGTATGAGAAGGGTGAGGAGAGGTTCATGAGGCACTTTGGTAAGAAAATACAACGCACTGCAGCTGTTTTCCAGAAGGATTTTGTGAAGGCATTATCAGCAAAGCAAGATGAGAAGGCCAACTTCATGCATGTGCTTGAGTGCTTCAAGTTCAAGAAGTTCCCATCAGATAAGGAGAATGACTGGCTTCACATGGCTGTGGAGCTGATGATGGTCCCCAAAGAGAGGCGTTCCTTTTATAGTATCTGCAAGGGCAGGGCGGAGAAAGAAGGCAAGAAGCAGCTGTATGCAGAGTTCTGCTGTCACGAATCCCAGCACCTTGTGGATCTGGGGTTTGATGTAGAAGCCATCATGCCTCTCTTTGACAAAGCAGAGAGCATCCTGAAGGAACTCCCCGACCAGACATCCGACTCTGTCCAGCTCAGTTATGCTACCCTCTACCACTTCAGAGGCAACGTGATGACACGGCGTCTCAAAGGAATAGACGCTCTCCAGCAGCTGAAAGATTGCCTGCGAATACGCAAAGAGATTCATGGGGATCACTTCCTAACGGTACGCACCCTGAACCTCCTAGGCCAAGCCATGCAGTCTGCTGCCAAGGTGGAAGGCATGGGGTACATCCATGAAGATATGGTGAAAGCCATCGACTACTACCGCAGAGCTCTAGACATGTGTACACGCATCACAGGCACAGAGAGACACGTCGATATTCCGACCATCCAGCTGAATATTGGATCATGCTTGCATGAGTTGTCAAGGTATGGCCAGGCGCTGGAATTCTTCAAGAAGTCCCTGGAATTAGAACGTCTTCTTGGGATGGATGGAACACCAGGCACTTGCATCACTCTCAAGAATATGGCAATGAGTTACTTTGCTCAAGAAAAGTAAGATTGACGAGCAGTATTTTGATATTCCTTTCTTTTCCATAAAACTTCCAAAGTTTCTTTAAAAGATAAAAACATGCAAGACAAACTTCATGTAGATCTGTATTCGTCATGGTGTTCATGTTTTAATAAACGCCTGTAACATCCTATTGCATTCCATAAAATGTCCCAAAGTCAGCATAATTATTTCTGTATACCGGTAATGATAATTTACGTTTACGATGCTACTCAAGTTATTTTAATGCCTTTGTCAGCCCTACTGGGCTCAAGGGTGTTGGACCTTCAGAGAGAATACATGTAACCCATTCTATTCGAAAAATAGACTTTCTACTTTAGTCTAAAAAAATTGACTGATTTTCATTAAAATGGGTGCTTAAAATTTTGATAATTGTACTCCAATTGTTTCAATTTTCAAAACTAAATTTTAAAAAGTAGTCACAAAGTGCGGCGGCTTTATTGTATTGCCCAAGTTATTGAATTGCAAGCTTGGCTTCTGCCGAACCTGCTAGAGTACGCTGCCAAGGTTTGGCTTCTGCCGAACCTGCCAGAGCACGCTGCAAAGGTTCGGCTTCTGCCGAACCTGTCAGAGCACGCTGCCAAGGTTCGGCTTCTGCCGAACCTTCCAGAGCACGCTGCCAAGGTTTGGTTTTTGCCGAACATGCCGTCAAAGTTCGGCTTCTGCCGGACCTGCCAGAGCATGCTGCCAAAGTTCGGCTTCTGCCGAACCTGCCAAGGTTTGGCTTCTGCCAAACCTGCCAGAGCACGCTGCCAAGGTTCGGCTTCTGCCGAACCTGCCAGAGCACGCTGCCAAGGTTTGGTTTTTGCCGAACATGCCGTTTAAGTTCGGCTTCTACCGAACATGCTGCCAAAGTTCGGCTTCTGCCGAACCTGCCAGAGCAGGCCGTCAAAGTTCTGCTTCTGTCAACCCTGCCAGAGCATGCTGCCAAAGTTCGGCTTCTGCCGAACCTGCCAGAACACGCTGCCAAGGTTTGGCTTCTGCCGAACCTGCCAGAGCACGCTGCCAAGGTTTGGTTTTTGCCGAACATGCCGTCAAATTTCGGCTTCTGCCGAACCTGCCGCCAAAGTACGGCTTCTGCCGAACTTGCCAGAGCAGGCCGTCAAAGTTCGGCTTCTGTCGAACCTGCCAGAGCACGCCGCCAAAGTTCGGCTTCTGCCGAACCTGCCAGAGCACGCCGCCAAAGTTCGGCTTCTGCCGAACCTGCCAGAGCACGCCGCCAAAGTTCGGCTTCTGCCGAACCTGCCAGAGCAGGCCGTCAAAGTTCGACTTCTGTCGAACACGCGGTCAAAGTTCAGCTTCTGCCGAACATGCCGCCAAAGTTCAGCTTCTGCAAACCTGCCAGAGCAGGCCGTTAAAGTTCGGCTTCTGCCTGACATGCCGCCAAAGTTCGGCTTCCGCGAACCTGCCGCCAAAGTTTGGCTTCTGCCGAACCTGCCAGAGCAGGCCGTCAAAGTTCGGCTTCTGTCGAACATGCCGCCAAAGTTCGGCTTCTGTCGAACCTGCCGCCAAAGTTCGGCTTCTGCCGAACCTGCCAGAGCAGGCCGTCAAATTTTGGCTTCTGCTGAACCTGCCAAAGAATCCCGCCAAAGTTTGGCTTTTGCCGAACCTGCCAGAGCACCCTGCCAAGGTTCGGCTTCTGCCGAACCTGTCAGAGTAGGCTGTCAAAGTTCGGCTTCTGCCGAACCTGCCAGAGCATGCCGCCAAAGTTCGGCCAGAGTAGACATCCATAGAGCATCATTCTTTCAGAGGAAGAGAGCTGCCTCTCATCTTCCAAATTCACGAACAGTCTCAAAACAAGTGTTCTCTGTACAATCTGGCTGGAAGAATACATTTGAAGCAAATCAGAGGTGACCACATGCCACATAAAGATGAAATTTGTTTGCCCCATGTCTACACCAAGAAAGATATACAATGAATACCTCCAGGACAAGCCGCAAGGCAGAGTTATTTTATTCCACTATTGGGCAAGCTGAATTCTACAAGCTGTGGAGGTAATTATTCTTCTGGCACGTAAAACTGAAAAAGGCGAGTATGATCTTGAATCAATTTTTCATTAAGATTTTGATATTTAGGTCTACATACATACAAGAGAGCTATGAGTGTGTGCCCTTTTAAATTTTCCATGTCTACATGCATGTACGTCGATCCTTCTATTTCATGCAATTTTGAATGTTAACTTACTTTGGAAGATCTGCACTATGTTCTTCTCTCAGCTCTTCTGTCAAGAAATTGTATTACTTAAGTTACTTACAAAAATCACATGCAGTACTAACTTCCCCCATAAACAGCCATCTGCACTGTACTTTTATGTCCGACACATATTACAAATGACAGTGACCAATGCCCCAATGTGTATGGCATGTTTTCTTGTGGACAACGTGAACCCAGGGGTCAGACAGGTCAGGGGTAACCTAAACATTGCTTGACCAGCTAGAAGTGCCCATGGAATACATACACAGTATGGTACATGTACATTGCAAATAGGCATAGTGTTGCACAAGCCCTTCAGGTCATCTTAAAGGGGCAAATACAATATAAACAGAAATAATCATTAATGGACATGGATGTTATTTTGCCCCTACAGTCAATACAAACATCTATGTTCATACATTCAGTAGAAAATTCCTTCCCAAGTTAATATCAAGTAGAAAAATATAATTTCAGGACAGATGCCTGATATCAATTGTTACTTCCTACGTTCCCACATGGCCATACAAATTATATGTCTTTAGTATAAATGCAGTGCATGCCTTTGATTTTCCCCAGGATTAAAAGGAAGTTGTACTATATACAAGAAACGGGATGATGCGAGGAGGAATATGGGAAGAAATACTATCATAGAGGTGAGTTTGACATTAAAAAACCCTCTTATGAAGATGCTACATTAAAGTTTAAAGGGAAATCCTACCTTTATAGCAACTTGCTCTGGGAAAAAGCGAATAATCATATGATAGAGATTTTTTGTTTATAGCAGGATACATGTATATGCAATCCATATATATTTTGAATATTACCCAGAGTGAAAAGGTGTTTAGGAGAACACTGGAAATTAATGATTTTAGCGTGCAACAAATGGGAGAGTTTTCAGGGAATACGTCACAGTCGAATGACTATAGTTTGCCAATTTAAGATTCCCTTATGTGTAGTGATTACAACTTTTTTAAATCATAACTTTTTTTATTCTTTGTCTAATTTCCGTCAAATTTTCACCAATCTACTATAATTTTTCTACTTTCCCTCAGAGCAACTTTCTGTTTTTTAACCCCAATTCAACATAAAATAACATAATTCTGGAAAAATCTGAAGCTGCATGCTCATCAACTCACTCTGTAACAAGAGGTGCTCACTCTACCCTGCAACACAGTTACATGTACCAATGCCCCATTATATACATGACATATCATGTGGACTATGTGAACCCAGGGGTCAGACAGGTCAGGGGTAACCTAAACATTGCTGGACCAGCTAGAAGTGCCCATGGAATACATACCGGTACATATACAGTAAGGTACATGTACATGTACATTGCTAATAGGCATAGTGTTGCACAAGCCCATCAGGTCATCTTAAAGGGGCAAATACAATATAACCAGAAATAATCATTAATATACATGGATGTTATTTTGCCGCTACAGGTATCTATATTCATACATTCAGTAGACAATTTCTTTCCAAGTTAAAACCAAGTAGCAGAATATAATTTCAGGACAGATATGCCTAACATCATTTGTTACTTAATTCCTACCTTCACACATGGCCAAAAAATTTGCAAAGAGTACCATAATGATTTCAATTAACTGCATACAAATTATATGTCTTTAGTACAGTGTTTGCCTTTGATTTCCCCCAGGATTGAAAGAAAGTTGCACTACAAAGAAACGCCGGGATGATGTATGGAGGAATGAGAAGTTTTTTGTCAGAAGAAAACTTTGGCAGGGTGGTCTTGCAGGTTCAGCAGGAGCCAAACTGTGGCAACGTGCTCTGGCAGGTTCGGCAGGAGCCGAACCTTGGTAGCGTGCTCTGGCAGGTTCGGGAGAAGCCGAACTTTGACGGCCTACTCTGGCAGGTTCGGCAGAAGCCGAACCTTGGCAGCGTGCTCTGGCAGGTTCGGCAGAAGCCAAACCTTGGCAGCGTGCTCTGGCAGGTTCGGCAGAAGCCGAACTTTGACTGCCTACTCTAGCAGGTTCGGCAGAAGCCGAACCTTGGCAGCATGCTCTGGCAGGTTCGGCAGAAGCCGAACTTTGACGGCGCCTACTCTGGCAGGTTCGGCAGAAGCCGAACCTTGGCAGCGTGCTCTGACAGGTTCGGCAGAAGCCGAACCTTGGCAGCATGCTCAGGCAGGTTCGGCAGAAGCCAAACCTTGGCAGCGTGCTCTGGCAGGTTCGGCAGAAGCCGAACTTTGACGGCCTACTCTGGCAGGTTCGGCAGAAGCCGAACCTTGGCACCGTGCTCTGGCAGGTTCGGCAGAAGCCAAACCTTGGCAGCATGCTCTGGCAGGTTCGGCAGAAGCCAAACCTTGGCAGCGTGCTCTAGCAGGTTCGGCAGAAGCCAAACCTTGGCAGCATGCTCTGGCAGGTTCGGCAGAAGCCAAACCTTGGCAGCGTGCTCTGGCAGGTTCGGCAGAAGCCGAGCTTGTAATTCAATAACTTAGGCAATACAATAAAGCTGACGCACTTTGTGACTACTTTTTTAAATTTAGTTTTGAAAATTGAAACAATTGGAGTACAATTATCAAAATTTTAAACACCCATTTTAATGAAAATCAGTCAATTTTTTTAGACTAAAATAGAAAGTCTATTTTTCGAATAGAATGGGTTATGTATATCTAACTCTTCTTAGACCAGAAATCTGGTACGAAAAAGATGTAAAGCACATGTCCTGCCCTTCTCGTAAATGGAGTCTGATAGAATGAAGAGTATGGGCACATTGTGGTGTATGGATGACTATTACATGTATATACAAGAGTTCTAAGCTGGACTTAACAATTATGGAAAGCCGTTAGCATCTAAGAAAATATTTTGTAAAAGTTATTTTAAAAGGCATCAGATGTTGATTCAAATCATACATATTTTCTATTATCAAGGATATTTCATGTTCTTGATGAAGAACTTATAAAAAGTCTAAAATACTTGAATTTTCGCTTTTGAATGTATTTCATTTCAAGACTACAAATAGTTCTCCATAATTTTTTAGTCCAACTTAGAGTTAAGTTCAACTTAGGATCTTTGTGAAACACCCCCCCTGGGTTGCTTCTAACCACAGTTGTCCCTCTTGAGTGTGGTACATTCAATGAAATCCTGGCAATGCTGGGGCATTAATAAATGCAGGGCCATCAGGAAGAGCAGTATTACACATATTACACAGCCGAGACTCCCCTGGGTAAAAAAGTGTTGTTGTTGATGTTGAGTAAATTTGAAACTGTTATCACTATCGTACATGGGAAAATTGTTTCCTCTGTGTCATTCTCAGGTACGACAATGCTCTCCCACTGGCCTTACGAGCCCTTGAAGGCCGCCAGGCCCTCCCCCCAAAAAAGTGTTGTTGTTGTTAATGTTGAGTAAATTTGAAACTGTTATCACTATCGTACATGGGAAAATTGTTTCCTCTGTGTCATTCTCAGGTACGACAATGCTCTCCCACTGGCCTTACGAGCCCTTGAAGGCCGCCAGGCCCTCCCCCCAAAAAAGTGTTGTTGTTGTTAATGTTGAGTAAATTTGAAACTTGTTATCATTATTGTACATGGCATGAATCGTTTCCTCTGTGTCATTCTCAGGTACGACAATGCTCTCCCGCTGGCCTTACGAGCCCTTGAAGGCCGCCAGGCGCTCCAAGGTGTCCACCCCAACACCGCCCGCAGTCTCTACTTCGTCGGTGCCATCCACCTCGCCTCCAAGAAGTACCGGGATGCTCGACGCTACTTTGACAGGGCTCTGGAGATGGAGGAGACCCTCTGGAGTCGAGGGATGCCTCACAGCCCGGACTGGGAACATCTGAAGCAGCGCTTCCATCGTCTCCTGGTCATCCAGGGCAACAAGCAGGCCGACCTGAGATACCGCAAGAGATTCAAGGTGAACAACCCATCATGTGCAAGGCTGCCAACCATTCCTATATTGGAGGAGTGATTCCTGTTTTGGGACAATCAAGTTTATTTTATATAGCATAGACAGGGCTGATAAAAACCAGATTTTTAAAGATTTTTTCCTGATTTTTTTTTTCTTCCCGATTTAAAAATAAATTTTTAAAATCCTGATTTTTTTTGATTTTTTTGATTTTTTTATCAGATTTTTTTTCTTCCCTATTTTATCCTGATTTTCCCGATTTCCCCCTTATTTTCTCTATTCTTCCCTATTTTGCCCTATTTTTCCCCCAATTTTTCCCAAATTTTCTTACTCGTAAGGGGAGAATGTTGTTAGATGCCATTTTTCCCCCACGAATCCTCTTCTTTTTTTTTACTCAAGGGGGGGGGGGGGGGGGGGGGGGGGGCGTGGTTGAGGGGAAAACAAAAAAACTTTTTTTTTTTTAGTACTCATTATCACCCCTGCATAGATCCCTCTCTTTTTCTGATTCTTTTTGTTTTGCTCTTGGTGTAAATCATACAAAATACACTTTATTAGAGCGCTTTGAAAGCCTTACAACTTCTGGTTATTCAGAACAACAAGCAGGCCGACCTCAGATACCGCACGAGATTCAAGTCAACGACCCATATGCATACATGTAGCTGCTAACTATTCACATTTTGGAGGAAAAATTCCTGTTAGGAATGATTCGTCATTTGTTCCAGGCTTTATTTCATCCAAGATATTGGGTTAGAGTTAGGGTAGTAATTGAGATTAAAATTCTAGGTTGGGGTTGGGGTAAGCTAGTGTTGGGTCAAACGTTAAAGTTAGGAATTTAATTGGTGTAGGATAATGAATGCAGACATTTTTGTTTGAAAAATCGCTCTATGGCGGAGGCATCTAGTTTCTTTTCCTTCAGAGGAAAAATTAGTCGTTTGGATTATATTAATCATGTTAATTATGATTCACATTTACCATGCCAAATTGCCTATCATTCTTTTATTCCTTATATGTTGGTATAGTATTGTTATGTATTGTTATATGCATTTGTTCTTTAATGTAAAAAAATGGACAATTCAGCCTAGGCTGCAAAACGGATTTTGACTAAACAAACCATTAAATAAATATGCCTTATATGCCTTATTATGTGGTGGATATGAGCACTACAGTCTTTATGCAAGTATCTAATATTGTTATCTTTACTTTTTTAGGAAGCAGAAAAGGAGCGAAATCGAGGGGAGATTAGTGGTTGGATTAACAGGGGAGACGATGATTCCATCTCTACATCTTCATCTGGATCCATAGGTTTGTAAATTAACCCTTTAAGTGCTTTGTTCACTATCCAACACCCTCAGCAGTTTGCTGCCTTCACCGATCAGCACAATACTGTAAATCCAGTAGGCATGATTAAATATCCCTAATCAGTTTCAATCCTCATTAGTACAAGGCACTTCCTGTGGGACTTCCATGAATAGCAAGCATGAAAGGGCTAGGTCCCACACAGATTTTATGCATAAACATAGATTTAAATCAAATGTAAATAAAATAGCCTGGAAAGCTGTTGGTGAGTAAAAAGTGCATCAAGAGTTCAAGAAGTCTTTTGACTTATTCACACTTGGGATGGTATACAGGCCTTTAAAAAAAACCACCTGGGGGGCGTTTCACAAAACTTGTCATTGGTGACAAATGACAGTTTTTGTTATAAGCTACTGAAATCCTAGCTTCCGATTGGTTATCAACAGATTTGTCAATGATTTTTGTCATTTCTCATTGAAAAAAGGCTTGGTGAAACGGGTCCCTGGACTTTGGGAACTTTTAGCAGATGCTCTACAACTCCTTTTTGCTTTTTTAAAATGTCATCTTTAATAGGCTTGTGTTAAATAGGTTGATAACCCCTCTTTCATATGTCATTACATATTTAACTGCTCACAAGAAGGCAATATCTCATGAGTGGATGGGCTATTCTTCTGTATGACATTTGTGTATTGTAGTGTAATTGACAAGAATAATGTAAATCACATCAATGAATTCCATACATATACTTTATGTTGAACCATGATCATGTTTTGTTATCATACAACATTGTTTATTTCTGCATACATTGTATTTTTTAAGAGAAGTGAAATTAAAAAGATGAATTTGAATTTAATATTGCTTAAAGATAAACTTGAGTGCTGGTAAAAAAAGGAAAATAATTCTCACAGAGTCAAACGAAACTTACACTGAATGTTCAAGATTACAAATAAATGTCATTTGCCAAACAATTTTGGTAGAAAATGTATACTGGCTGAGTAATGAGCATAGAAAGATAAGGAAATCAAGGTAAGTAGGCCTGACACCATTTGTGTAGTCCCATATCCATCTTCATGTGTACAGTGCTTTTTTTCTTTACCAAGACTGGGCCAAATTTATTATGATTTTGATGACTCCAGAACCTTACATACACACCAAAAACTTACATGCTACACGATCAACTTTTTCTGATCCATTCCACACCTTTTCTTTCACAATGCAATCGCATGACCGGGCTCAACTTTATCTTTAAGGGGAGGAAAAATGACATATGCTTGAATGTGAATGATATATATATATAATATATCAAATTGGAAACAATGATCGTTATTCTTGCAGTTCATCCTGCAAAGAGAGCGAGGTCTTCTTCTGAGAGTGCTTCTACCACCTCTTCAAACCACACCCAGGACATGAGCAGAGGAGGGAGGAGAGGAGAGAGGGGTGCAGTGCTGGTTGGTGGCGATGAAGCAGATCATATAGTGGACCCTCGGGATGGACTCGTCATAGATACAAATGAGGGTGAGTCGGGAGAAGGGAGAGGGAGGGGAAGAAGTTGTAAGAGATGGGGGAGGGGGATGGGGAGAATGACTGGTTGAAATTAAGGAGATGATATAATGGACCCTGTGGGGGGGGGGGGGGGACTCATCATAGATACAAATGAAGGTGAGTCGGGAGAAGGGGAGAGGGAGGGGAAGAAGTTGTAAGAGATGGGGGGGGAGGGGGATGGGGAGGATGACTGGTTGAAATGAAGGAGATGATATAATGGACCCGGGGACGGACTCATCATAATGTAGATACAAATGAGGGTGAGATGGGAGAGGGAGGGGGAGGGGAAGAAGATGTAAGAGATGAGGGAGGATGTAAGAGATGGGGAGGATGACTGGTTGAAATGAAGGAGATGATATAATGGTCCCGGGGACGGACTCATCATAATGTAGATACAAATGAGGGTGAGATGGGAGAGGGAGAGGGAGGAAAAGAAGATGTAAGAAATGAGGGAGGGGAGGGGGGATGGGGAGGATGACTGGTTGAAATGAAGGAGATGATATAATGGACCCCGGGACGGACTCATCATAGATACAAATGAAGGTGAGATGGGAGAAGGGGGAGGGAGGGGAAGAAATTGTAAGAGATGGGGGAGGGAGATGGGGAAGATGACTGGTTGAAATGAAGGAGATGATATAATGGACCCCCGGGACGGACTCATCATAGATACAAATGAAGGTGAGTCGGGATAAAGGAGAGGGAGGGGAAGAAGTTGGAAGAGATGGGGGAGGGGGATGGGGAGGATGACTGGTGGCGATGAAGCAGATCATATAATGGACCCTCGACGTGGACTCATCATAGATACAAATGAAGGTGAGATGGGAGAAGGGTGAGGGAGGGGAAGAAAGTGTAAGAATGAGTGGCTGGCTCCAATGAAGCAGATTGGTTCTGTTGGACGATTTGAATTGGCATTATGGTAAGAGAATGGTGAGGTTGAAACTTGACACTCTATAAACCAATGGATTAACTTTACTCAGTCTGCTAATATATAAATATAGACCATATACATTTGAACTTCAACCTTATCGCAATTAAAAAATAGAGAGTGGTGTGTAATACCATACATGTACAAGTAGTCTTGTTCATCAAGATATCTTTTCTATTTAATTTTAAAAGGTGACCTCGATTTGGGAGAGGCCGGTATTCAAATCGAGACTGTATCGGTGTCCTCCGGCGAAACGGGCTACTCTGGGGCTCCGCCCATCCCCATCAGGTTCGGCCAATCAGAGGACAGAACAGACGAGGGGTCCGTCTATGACCAAGATACAGAAGAGGAGGAGAGGGAGAGACAGGCGAAGAGGAAGAGGAAGAAAAAGGAGAAGAGGAAGAAAGAGGAAGAGGATGATTCAGATGGAGGTAGGTTTTGTCTGATGTCGCCATTGATATGTCTCAATCATGTTTTTTTATATGAACCAAGAGTGCTAACACCGGCCTCTTGCTATAAACTCAATACAGCGGATTAGAGCTTTTATTTTGAATATCTACATATTTATTTTGAATGGAAATTGACCTGAAGATAATGTTTATGAGGAGACTGACTGTGTAGAATTTGAAATGTTATTCTTGCCACCTGGAAAATCTTCTTTACCTTGAGTACATAATATCAACTCTTTTTATTTCCAGAGCTGATCTGATGCTTCAACATTTGCTCTTGGCTTTATCTATGGGGTTAGGGTTGCAATTTGTTTTTTTGTTACAATGCTGGTTTAGTGTTAGGGTTTGGGGTGGGTTGGTCCAGGTGTGCAGATGGAAATCTGGGTAGTTTAGGTAATTGACAGTGGGTCAATTGTTGCAGAAATAAATGTTTATGTGTGGTACAATTGTTGATACATGTCCCTACTTCTCTAAAGTACTTATACTACACGTATATAAACTTTGTCCTTTTTAATATATAGGAATGTTAATATGTTTTATACATGTACCTCAATTAAACTGTTTTTGCTGCTCCTTTCTTTTCAACTCCTCTGATCCAGATGAACAAGAGACATACAACTGGGATAAAAGCCTGTGCAAAGTCATGTGATTGATACATCATGTGACTGTCATCACCATGAGAAAAGTCAGGTGACTTCGATTAACCACCAAAGCGATGTTATGCTACGGTCACAAAGGTTCGTACGAACGATAATTTCATACGAATCTCCCTGTTTTTCCATTGTCTTCCCAAATTTCCATTGTCTGAAAATCGTTCGTACAGCGTTCGTAGCAGTTCGTAATGGCATTTGTGACCGAGGCTTTACATTCAAACGTTCTACCTATTCTGTTTAACAAGGGACAGTGTATCTTATTTCAGACAACCTTTCTTTTACAACCAACCCAACAACGATTGAAAAGAAATGTAATCTCATTCTTGAGTAATGTAATTTTTGCTTACTATCACATTCTAGAATGATATATAACTATCACATTTTAGAATGAATTGACACAACACTTTATTTTGCAGTTCACAGCAGTTTCTTGCCACATAGATGGCCCTCCTTAAAAATGTGTGAAGGAGTCATCTTGTGAATGTTTCTCATGTTGCGTTTCATCTAAATTGATCTGATTTGAGAATGTAATACCATGTAAATATTTGAAAGGTTCTGGAGATCCTAGAGCGTCTATGAACTCTGCACACAGTTAGAGATAAAAATTTGATGTCTATTTTCTGGGCTGATGAGAAAGAAAGGATATGCCCTGAAGTAAGCAATTACTGAAGGACCTATGAATCTAAGTCCTGTACATGCAGATGGCATTATAATTGAGGATGTATGCCTTACCAAAGGGTACTACCAAAGGATACTACCGAAAAAGACTTGTGTGGTTTTGAACCCCTGTTATGTTGGTTCAGATACCAAACACTTTATCCACTAAGCCACTGCTCCTCATCAGAAAAATTAAAGAGCATGCTGATATTTTAAGAACAATTTTGCTCTTTTGGCAGACATTTACTTCCACTCCAAAACAACAAAATGTCTTGTCATATGGGGAAAATGAAAATATAAGGGAACCATATATATATATACATTTATTTCTCTTCTTAATATCTATATGAATGAAGAACAAAACAAACCTTTTAAAGGATGACAAGCATCATTTATCTTGCCCAAGCATACACGTATGACCTTTGTAAACTGAAATACATATAGAAGATTGTTTAAAGTTGTTTTATTAGTATATTGGCCCTGTTTGCCTGTTTTGCTTATACATGTATTTGTTTTGTGACGTGCTGTAATGTATTCCTGTATACATGGAATTAGAATTTTCTTGCCTGCATGCAGCTAACTTAAAAATGTATTTTGATTTAATTATGTGCTTTTTAATAGCCCTTCAGCTGAATATATATGCAGTATGAATTTTTGTATTAGACCACAGGTCATTGCACTTGTTTATTTTGTATTTTTTAAAAAGAACTGCACATTTGACTTTCTTATTTTCAATTTTAAGCCATGTATTATTTATTAGATTTCTTGCCTGGTTTTTTAAAATTAGATACATGGATTTGTATTGTGACAGTACTTTAATGTATTCCTGTATACCTGGAATTATAATTTTCTTGCCTGCATGCAGCTAACTTAAACATTTATTTTGATTTAATTATGGGCTTTTAGCCCTTCAGCTGAATATTTATGCAGTATGAATTTTTGTATTAACCAAGACCACAGTCATTGCTCTTGTTTATTTTTATTTTTTTTTAAAGAACTGAACATTTGACTTTCTTATTTCCAATTTTAAGCCCATGTATTATTTATTAGATTTCTTGCCTGTTTTTTTTTACATTAGATACATGGATTATTTTTGTGACAGTACTTTAATGTATTCCTGTATACCTGGAATTATAATTTTCTTGCCTGCATGCAGCTAACTTAAACATTTATTTTGATTTAATTATGGGCTTTTAGCCCTTCAGCTGAATATTTATGCAGTATGAATTTTTGTATTAACCAAGACCACAGGTCATTGCACTTGTTTTTTTAGTTTTTTTTTAAAGAATTACTGAACATTTGACTTTTCTTACTTCCAATTTTAAGCCCATGTATTATTTATTAGATTTCTTGCCTGTTTTTTTTTAAAATTAAATACATGGATTTGTTTTGTAACAGTACTTTAATGTATTCCTGTATAACTTGAATAAGAATTTGCTTGCCTGCATGCAGCTAACTTGCAGATCTATTTTGATTGAGTTATATAGGCTTTTAGCCCTTCAGCTGAATGAATTTTTGTATTTACCAAGACCACTGGTAATTTTTTATTTTTTTAAAGAACTGTACATTTGACTTTATTATGTCCAATTTTATGTATACTTTTCGGAGCTTCGCTCTTTACAGCTTAAATGATGATGTGACTTTTATGCACCTAACTACATGTAACAATATGAACATTTGAATGAATATTTAGAAAGGAAAACCAAAGGAATGACCAGAGATCAAATGAAAATATGAATTAACATTATTAATTAAATTGTAGTAGTATAAAGTGTAATAGCATAATATATAGTATATTCAGTACTAGTGTAATATGTTCTGCAATCATGAGATTTGTAAGTTTGTATGAAATTAGAGATTTGCATTTTAGTCAATACCACAATTAATTTTTTTCTATGTAATTGTAATAGAAATGATATTCTTAATCAATGTATTTTCCTGAAATGCAATATCTTTCTCCTTTGTTTTTCATTTGCCACTTTTTTTAAAAGATTCTAATGCCAGACAAAAAAATATGCACATTATAAATGTAGTACAGTGTACTTGGACAAATAGAGCAGAAAATTATGTTGTAGGAAATCTTTAGAAAAGATACAAAGTATCAAAGTTCTATGATTACCACTATGTTGATGTGTGAGTGTCTTGATAAAGTCTATATCATGAAATGATTTTAAAGAGATTCTTAATTCATGGAAACTATGTATACACGAAGTATAATGTACCTGCACGATGAGAGCACAAAATAATGTCATAGAGAATTTGCAGTAAAAGATACTTAGTATCAAAGTTGTATGATTGCCATTATGTAGATGTGTAAGCATCTTGACCAAGTCAATAGTGATGAAAATAACTTTAATGGGATTCTTAATCCAGATTTAAAAAAATGTATATATGTACGTGTAGTACAATTTACTTGAGTGATTAGAGTAGAAGATTATGTTCCAAAGAGTTTGCAGTAAAAGATACTTAGTACCAAAGTTTTATGATTATAATTATGTAGATGTATGCGTGTCTTGACTAAGTAGACATAATGATGAAAATAATTTTATTGGGATTCTTAATCCAGATCTAATGTGTATGCATGAAGTAGGTTTTGCTTTCATAATTAGAGTGAACAATTGTGGTGGTGGTGGTGGTGGTTATTTTACCTGACTGCTAAGAAAGCATAAATGCTTGTTAGTAAGCAACCAGACGGCCGACGGCTTTAGGTCCTCTCCGAGGGATCTGGTAATGTGTTAGAGGGAATTTGTATTTAGTATTTAGTATCATGTTTCTTTAGAGCACAATATGATATTTAAGTCTAATATTCAACTCTTAAATTTGGAACAACTCCATTGTACTAGTGCATTGATATAATCATATGTATTATGTAATGAATATATTTACACAGATTTAATAAATGGCATTGATGTCAGTCACTTCAACAGCTCACATGTATATTTTTGTGGTATATTTCATGGTGTTAGAGGGAATTTGTAGATACATGTAAGATACATGTATGTGAAAGTATCCTGTTTCGTTATAGCACAATATGATATTTAAGTCTAATATTCAACTCTTAAATTTGAAACAACTCTACTACACTAGTGCATTGATATAATCATATGTAATGAAATATATATACACAGATTTAATAAATGTCATTGATGTAAGTCACTTCTACAGCTTGCATGTATATTTTTGTGGTATATTTCATGGTGTTAGAGGGAATTTGTAGATACATGTAAGATACATGTATGTGAAAGTATCCTGTTTCTTTATAGCACAATATTCAACTCTTAAATTTGAAACAACTCCATTGTACTAGTGCATTGATATAATCATATGTATTATGTACTGAATATATTTACAAAGATTTAATAAATGTCATTGATGTCAGTCACTTCTACAGCTCGCATGTATATTTTTGTGGTATATTTCATGGTGTTAGAGGGAATTTGTAGATACATGTAAGATACATGTATGTGAAAGTATCCTGTTTCATTATAGCACAATATGATATTTAAGTCTAATATTCAACTCTTAAATTTGAAACAACTCTACTACACTAGTGCATTGATATAATCATATGTTATGAAATATATTTACACAGATCTAATAAATGGCATTGATGTAAGTCACTTCTACAGCTCGCATGTATATTTTTGTGGTATATTTCATGGTGTTAGAGGGAATTTGTAGATACATGTAAGATACATGTATGTGAAAGTATCCTGTTTCTAATAAAGCACAATATGATATTTAAGTCTAATATTCAACTCTTAATTTTAAACAACTCTACTACACTAGTGCATTGATATAATCATATGTTATGAAATATATTTACACAGATCTAATAAATGGCATTGATGTCAGTCACTTCTACAGCTTGCATGTATATTTTATGGTATATTTTATGGGTTTGTATGATCATGTTTTGGTGAAATATTTGTTATTCTACCTGTACCCCAGTGGTGGATCTAGGGGTGGAGGCCCCTGGCCCCAAAGACAGGTTAATTTAACCTTTTTTTTAAATAAAAAAGAAGACGGGGGCCCCCTCCCCCTGGTGCAAGGGGGGGGGGGGGGGTGGTGGTTATTTGGCGCTAACCATTTTCTCACAAATTGGGCCCCCTATTTGGCCCCTCTCCTGCCGCCTGCACACACAGTGCAGAATGATCCGATTGTAAATGTGGTGTTTATTTGAATCATTTTTTACTACAGTGGTATTATGCAATATATACAGTATGTACATGATTGTGTGATAATGATCTCGATCTTTTTTTTAATGTATTTTCATTTGTTTCCTTCTTCTTTTTCTTCTCTCTCTCTCTCCTCTTGTCTATTCTTTTCCTTCTTGATATCCCCTTCTCCTCCTCGTCCATTCTTCTTTTCCTCCTCCTCCTTCTCCACCCTTTTCTTCTCTCTTTCTCCCCTACCATCCTCTTCATTTTCTTTTCCTCTTCCTCTCCACTTCTCTATCCTATCTCTCCCCTCTCCCCCCCCCCCCCCTCTCTCTCTCTCTTTCTCTCTCTCTCCCCCTCCCCCTCTCTCTCTTGTGTATCTCTTGTCTCTCTACTCATGAACCTACTCCATTCTCTAATGTTCCTGACTCTCCTCATCCTGGGGCAGTCATTTGTGTTTTAGTGTCAGATTTTAAATTGTCAACATAACGAATATAAAATACTGAATACACGCATAAGTCATTGGAAATACTATATGTACTTAAAATTGGGGCACTTTTGCGTCTCACAGCAATTACTGTACAGAATTTTTACCCTTCCACCATAAAATGAGCAATGCAAATTACAATATAAAACCACAGACAAGATTATATGACAATACATGAGAACTATAGATAAAACATGTTTAATCATAAAATTAGTTACATTTCATTAATACTATAATCAAATTATCATTCTGGAAATGCATATTATCTGCAAACCTTGATGAGTTGGAGAAATTGATCAATAATATGGTTGACAGAATCATCAGAGATAACTACATTGCATTCCTGGGCACAATTACACACACAAAAGCATAATTATTCTCATATAGCTGCAAACGCTTACAAAGCAGAAAATTACACTTGCATGATAAATTAATATATCACTAGAAGTATATAATATATCTATGATATGCACTACGCAAAAGAAAAATTCTTTGGTCTGGTCTACATTGACAATGAAGTTATATCTACCTGAATTGTAAAACACACACAAACACAGAAAAGATTTTTTTTGTTTTAAAGAGTGGTATAAAGATTTAACCAAGATTTGATCACAATGATCCAACTACAGTCAACTAGCCCCTAGGACAACTACCCCCGGACAACTACCCCTGGATAACAACCCTGTAGGATAGTTGTCCTGGGGGGTAGTTGTCCCAGGGGGTAGTCGTCCTAGAGGGTGGTTGTCCTAGGGGGTAGTTAACTGGGGGTGGTTATCCGGGGGGTGAATTTCCAGGGGGTAGGTGTCCTAGAACCCTACCGTTTCGCATTTTTACAGCCAACGTAAGTGTTGTCATTACTACTACTTAGGCGAGTAAATAAAAGACTTTGTGACATATGTACAGTGTATATATGCAAAAATGTGAACATGAACAGGGCCATGCCAAGTCATAACAAGTGACTTCCCGGTACTATTAAAGCCACACTGGACTACTTGTAGCTACTTGCACCCTCTATAACAAACAATGCGTAATCGGTGACCATTGGTCTCCCATGATCCTCTTTTTCTTATGTTATTTGAGAGCTGAGTTGATGAGATAACCACCTGCCCAGTGACCTTGCAGGGTGGTCTAATCCCTCATTTACATTAGTACAGATGGCCTTTAACTGCGAATCTATATGGTTTGGTTTGATGATTTGTTTTACCTGACTGCTATGAAAGCGTGTGGATGCTTGTAAGTAAGCAACCAGGAGACCAACCGCTTTAAGTCCTCTCCGAGGGACTTGGTAACAGGGACTATATATGCCTTACCAAAGGGGAATAGCACATCGACTTGGTTTTGAGCCCAAGTCCTCCCGGTTACGAGAACACTGCTCTACCACTGAGCCATTGCGTCTCCTTGATGTAAATGTATCTCCATTTTTGGTACAGTTGATTATATCTTGCATGAATTGTCTGTTTTTGTTACAGCATTATTACTAATTGTAATTTTTTATTAATTGTAAAAAATACATGTGATTGAAGGAGATACAAATAACTTGGCGGAGATGCAAGAGAGTGAATTTCTAAGGTCCTGTGTATCATTTGAAAAGAAAGAACGTTACTAAACTAAAATATAATCTACCACTGTTCCACAGCATGAATAATGTTCCACATCATTGCAAATATTTGTAGAGAAATAAAATGAAGGGGGTATCATTTGGAAAAACCTTTTAGTTTTTGCTACAGGGTTATACAAATAATATCACAATGCTTAGTAAACGCACAATACCAACATGATCTCTATGCCTGTTAGAACATCACTGTTTAAATGTCACAAAAACTTTACACAATCTAGAACAATTGTGTTTTCAGATCAGATTTAAACTAATCATACTGAGTTGGTCATGCAACTACAATGATTAGTATGTAGTATATAACAATTGTCATGGATACTGCTATGTTTGGAATCATCAACAAATTTACAAATAAAATTTCCTCAAGACTCCATCTTGAGGAAAAGTGCACACAGAAATAAATGTTTGTACAAAACTGCACACAAACGTGGCATGAATTTTTGGTAAAAATGGTCCAGTATATTTGAAGGGCAATCTTTTCAGGGGATATTTCTATTATGATATCATTTCAAACTGACACAAGAGGAATGTGAATGCTCACACACAAATGACTTCTCTCTGTTCACTAGAAATCAACCTCCTCTTTCAACAAAAATCTAAATCAACCCTACCACCCAACCACATCACCATGAATCTACTACCGACTGAATGCCAGGTTTCAGGATGTTCAGTCCAGATTTGAATCTCTCGGGTACCGCCTTGCCTATCCGTGCTGCTTCCGCTCCAAGAAGAGCCCCAAGAGCCGAGCCTCGGTTACAGTTCTCCCCTGGAATGAAGACAAGGTGGATAGAGCTGATAAATATTTTGTTATATTGTGTTGTATTGGTTTATTCAAGAGAAAACTAGTCGTGTGATAAGAGGAGGAGGATTGCATAAGATCTTGCTGGAAGGAATGGTAGAGGGTAAACGAGAAAGGGATAGACATTGAATACTTGGTTTGATGATATCAAGAAATGGACTGGTCTTAACTACAGAGAGGTTAGAACAAGGGTACATGACAGAAAGCGATGGAGGTGCATATATAGCCGCCAACCCCTTCCAAAGGAACGGCACTAGATGATCAAGATTGTGTATATTTACATGCAATTTCAAAGTTTAATTGTTAAAGGTAATACAAAGTTTGGGTAATATTTCAACAGGATTGGATTATGAAATTAAAATTTGCAGTACCATAGTGAAACCTAGTGTTAGAATAAGCAACTTTGACAAGATTGGGCTCTAAAACGCTAAGGATTCTGAGAAATAAAAATATCAAATTTCTCGGTGTTCCCGATAAATTTCAAATAGCGCCTTCGGCCACACAATGGTAGCCGCGACCAATAATTTTGGAATATGCAGTTGTGATACATAATTTCCAAACGGGAATAGAAAATCTGTCGATTTTAGTCAAGAAACATTGAATCATATTTTTTTAAAGCTAGAGTAATATCAATCTTGAGAGGGAGCTATACAACATAAAGAGTTTATTATTCACAATTTTATCACTTTACATGTCCATCGTTAACTTCATCGCGTCCTTGCATTGTACGGGCAAGAAGAACTATGCCTAATCAATATTTTTCGCTATATACTGCTCATCAGTCACTTGCGAATTTCATGTCTGCAGTTTTTACCCATTCAGTGGCCTAGAATCTTCATATGCAGTTAATAAAGAAATGAAAAAGAACAATTTCTAAAAATGGAACGCAGTCAATTAATAAAAAATAATGGACTGTAGGCTTATCTAGATGTTAAAGGTAATACAAAGTTTTGGGAAATTTAGAAAATTGGTTGGATAGTAATTCTTTACAACTCTGATATATTTGGATGCCCCTGTGGATGTATTATAAGCACTAGAAAATTTAATCCCTAAAACACTTCTGCTTTCGAGTAAAATTGAATATCAAAATTTACTGGTGCTCCAGGTAAATTTTGATAAATTTCAAATAGCGCTTATGGCCATACAGTTGTAGCTGCGACCATGAAAATCTCAGAATATGTAGTTGTGATATATAATTTCCAAACCGAAATAGCCAATCGGTCGATTTTAGTCAAAAAACATTGTTTTATGGCTTAATTAATATCTTGACCTTAAGAGGGAGCTTACAACATAAAGAATTTATTATTTACAATTCCATAACTTAAGACTCAATTTCAACCGCGACAACGATCATCGAATATTGTAGGATCGCATACGCTTCCAATATGTTCATTTGAACCAAATTCATGACCCCATACCAAAACTTTGTATTACCTTTAATAAAGTAGACTTATCTTTAAAATGTTACAGGTGAAATGACGGTCTTACCTCCACAGTTTGTGTTCGCTAACATACCACCTTCAAAGTCATCATGGAATTCATAGGCAAGGAAAAACATGGATACCATAGATCCCTTGATGTAGCATGCCAAACCCATCTGACTAACAGCAGACTGGTAGATTTCTAATCTCTTCTCTGAGCCCTTCTCATACCTACATCAAGAGAGACGGAATGGAATAAATGTTAACATTCCGGTCTTATTTGAGATTAAAGGAGACTGTACTTTTCTCTAAACCTTTGCCATCCCTTTATACCTTTAGGCAGCATGAAAGAAATATTAACAGTCCAGTCACACTCTGACTTAATTAAAGAATGCAGACTGGTAGATTTCTAATCTCATCTCTAAGCCCCAATGATACACTTACAAGGTGTATACAAAAACTGTTACCTGTCCCATGAATAGTCTTTATACTCGTTTACACTGTATATAATGTGTTTGCAAAATACCCTGTTTGAAAGTATCAAATTTTCAATAAATTGAGTTTGCTAAATAAAAAAAAATAAAAAAAAGGAGTTTTGTATTTAACCAAGTACAGGAAACCATCACATACAATTAGACACATAACCAAAGATCCTTTTTAATGTTCATATATAGTTTAGAAAATAGGAGTTAAAAAATTATTTTGTCCTATATCCGACGAATAACAAATTCTTAGGTTTTCTTATTGAATCCCAAATGACCTTTGCACTCACTTTCTTGCTTTCTTGGAATATTCTTCAAAGAGTTTAGGTAGCCTGACATTGCCAATAGGGGGCGACGTGAGAGCTTCGTTGATCTTCTCTCTTAGACTTTCCCCGTTGAGGACACCATGTAGAGTACGGGCGTAGACATCCACAAAAGGATCAAGGTTGACCGAGGCATGGGTCATGCGGGTCAACTTCACCGCTTGCTGAGGGCAAAGGGCATATAAATAAAAAGGTCTGTTGCACAGGGGGTGATAATGGAATCATGAACTATCACTTTTCATTTAAAGCCTATCAGCACTAGTTTGGCCAGGAGGGATTAGACCTCCCTGAATGGTCACTGACAGGTGGTTATCTCATCAAATCAGCTCTCAATTAACATAAGAAAAAGGGGATCATGGGGGACCTACAGGTAACGCTTATGTATCGTTGGCTATATAAAGGGCGCAAGTAGATACAAGTTGTGCAGACCCGCTCTAATATACCACTGTACATGATAGGTATGCCATATAAAGGGCCCTGTTTCATGAAACTTATTATCAATAAAAAGTTGCAGTAACTGTTGTTAGCTACTGAAATAGTTGCATTTGATTGGATGAAAGTAAAATTGTTATAGAAATGTGACATTTGTTATTGATAACAATTGAAACCTGCTTCAGGAACCCTCAGTGCTGGGAAATAAACAAGACCACCTGTGCATTCTTTTTTTCCTTTTAAAAGGTTTTCATTTGGTAACTTGTACAAAAGTAACCTTTTCTTGTGTCTCTTGAGTAGCCCATGCCTCTTTTCAAATCCAAGTGGCATAGAGTTTCTCAATGACACTCATCCCCAAATTCTTTTGAATTTTTGTTGAATGAAAAGGCAAGCTAAAAACTTTGGAGTATATTGCATCCTACAATGTTGGAACCTTTTTTTTTCCTCGCTTGTCAATGGAGCTTTTACCCCCCCCCCCCCTCCCCCCACCCTACAAAAAAAAAACCTGCAAGAAAAAAACGACACCTGCTGGTTCTTACCTTAGCTGCTTCATCTACTGGTTTGTCCGCATATTGAATGATGAGAGGAATAGGATGAACAAGGGCACCTATCCCATCAATGTTGTGATCGAGATGCTTGTTTTCTAGGTCTTTGACCCGTTTCTCTACGTATGACATTACTTCCTCTGGTTGTGTTGGGCCACCAGCCTTATCCCAGCTCCTGTTGGAAAGAAAGAAAACAAAGGAAGAAGGTGGGCATTTTATCTTGATTGCTTCTCTTCATCCAGGTGTTGAATGGGCACCTGATAGGATGCAGAAGATAAATATAGTTTTGTTTAGCATTGTAAGCATTTGTAAAATTGTGCCTGGCTAAATATGCTCCCAGCCTCTGTTGGGAAGAAAAAAATAATGAAGGCAGGTATTTTATCTACGAAGTCAAATTGAATAAAGTTATGTTTAGCATTAGCATTAAAGGTAATACAAAGTTTTGGGAATTTTGAAAATTGGGTGGATAGTGATTCTTTACAATTTTGATATATTTGGATGCCCCTGTGGATGTATTATAAGCACTAGAAAATTTAGCCTCTAAAACACTTCTGCTTTCGAGAAAAATTGAATTTCAAATAAATTTTGAATAGCGACTACGGCCGTACAATGGTAGCTGCGACCATGAAAATCTCAGACTATGTAATTGTGATATATAATTTCCAAACGGGAATAGCTAATCGTTCGATTTTAGTCAAGAAACATTTTTTATTAAAGCTTAATTAATATCTTGACCTTGAGAGGGAGCTATACAACATAAAGAGTTTATTATCTAAAATTTCACAACTTTAGACTCGATTTCAACTGCGATAACGATCACTGAATATTGTAGGATCGCACATATATTTCCAATATGTTCATTTGAACCAAATTCGTGACCCCATACCAAAACTTTGTATTACCTTTAAGTGCCCATTAAGTGCCCATCAATCGCCCAGGAATCCATCAATCGGATCTTGAGAAAACACGATCACGAGAACGGGACGTACAGACGGACAACCCTAAAACGTAAAACCTCCGGCTACTGCGTAACGGAGGCATACAAATCCAAATCCAAAATTTCGATTCTATTTGAATAAAGCATTTTGATTTAATTTGAGGCAATGATCAAACCCCTATGAACCCCTCCGTCTACTCACTTGAAAAATTCTCTATGGTAGGACTCTGCGTAGGTGTCGTTGTGGGTGTTGGGCGTGGTCATAAAATGAACGTAGTCCGTCATGATGGAGGAGAGGACAGCGTCATACGAGGCATCAGGGTCTTTTGAGGCTTGGAGTGCTGCCCTCAACGCACAATGATTGTTCAGTGTGTTGTCACCTGCTGCCATCCCTATCAAATGTAAAGAGTTTTCAAACAGTCAAGTTAAAGCTGGTTATGGGTACTCGCAGTGAGTTTCATACATGATGATGATGACTACTACCACTACTACCCGTACTACTTCCTACTGCTGCTGCTACTGCTGCTGTTACAACTACTTCTACTACTACTACTAATATAAGGATGATAATGAAGATAATAATAACAACATTAATGATAATAATAACAATAATGATAATATGATGGTGACAATGATGATGATAAGTAATATTACTACTACTACTACAAATGATAATAATGATAACAATAAACATAATAGTCAAATTAATAATCATAATAATATCATTAATGATAAGTAGAATAAGAAGAAGGAGGAGGGGGGGAGGAGGAGGAGGAGGAGGAGGAGGAGGAGGAGGAGGAGAGAGAAGAAGAAGAAGAAGAAGGAGGAGGAGGAGAGAGAAGAATGAGGAGGAGAGAGAAGAAGGAGGAGGAGGAGGAGAGAGAAGAAGGAGGAGGAGGAGGAGGAGGAGGAGGAGGAGGAGGAGGAGAAGAAGAAGAAGAAGAAGAAGAAGAAGAAGAAGAAGAAGAAGAAGAACAACAAGAAAAGGAACAAGAAGAATAAGAAGAAGAAGAAGAAGAAGAAGAAGAAGAAGAAACGACAAAGAAGAATACATTATATGCATCTAATTGATGTGTCTATCTTACCCTGATGGTAATGCACTGATCTATCGTTCTTGGACCAGTATTGCAGCTTGTCATGTAAGATGATATCACCTATAACACTCTTCTGCTTAGCACTGAATGTCGATCTGCCAGCACCACCTGGAGAATAAAAACATATTCAAGTAATATTAATTAAATTTATTCAAAATCTAAACACAAAAATACATATAACAAAACATAACAATACTATACCAACATATCATAAGGAATAGAAGAATGATACACGATTGAGCATGGTTAAAGGTTATACAAAGTTTTGGGAAATTTTGAAAATGGGGTGGATAGTGATTCTTTACAATTTTGATATATTTAGATGCCCCTGTGGATGTATTATAAGCACTTGAAAATTTAGCCCCTAAAACACTTCTGCTTTCGAGAAAACTTGAATATAACAATTTACCGGTGCTCCCGGTAAATGTTGATAAATTTCAAATAGCGCCTACGGCCGTACTATGGAAGCTGTGACCATGAAAATCTCACAGAATATGTAGTAGCTAATCGGTTGATTTTAGTCAAGAAACAATGTTTTATAGCTTAATTAATATCTTGACCTTGAGAGGGAGCTATACACCATAAAGACTTTATTATTTACAATTTCATAACTTTAGACTCGATTTCAACTGCGACAATGATTACTAAAAATTGTAGGATCGCATATGTTTCCAATATGTTCATTTGAACCAAATTCATGACCCCAAGCCAAAACTTTGTATTACCTTTAAAGGGATTGGGTAACTTTACCTCAGATTCTAACAAATATCCTGGATTTAGCTCATGCTGCAATCATAATTACAAACCTTTAGGTCATAAATGAACTCCATTACTTTTACAAGCCTGTCTGATTATCAAGATATCTATGATTAGAATTAGAAGTGCCAGAATTCGTCTTCCTAACGGTTTTTTATAACACTACAGTCTATTGTGAAAAATGAATACCGGTATGGTTAAACCGGTCACTCAATTTAATTTTGTTTGTTTGTAAGGCTTCAATATTACACCATATCACAGACACTGATAACACGTAGGGCGGCTAGGGCCATGCATCTCAGATTTAACATTGTTAAACGATGCCTTTCATGTGAATCATAATTAAAATTATTAATATAATCCGTTTGACCCTTTTTCCATCGGAAGGAAAAGCAAGAAGAAAAAGCAGACTTAGAAGTCATTGAAAAGAGAAGGGAGAAGGTATATGGGTCAAAATAGAAGCAAGGAAAAGAACAGGAAAGACGGATGAAGAGAAGGGAGAGACTGAATGTAGATCGAAGGCTTCAGTAACAACAATCAATATTAAAGTGTGATCCTGTAATTAGACTAACAATATATGAAATTTAGGCCATAAGGATCTCAAACGATCAATTGGATAATGGTCATAGAAAATAAGGCATTTCATCATATTAAATCATATTGAATGTCAACCTATGTGTGTTGGTTAATGATATGTATATTGTGTATTAGGCTTTGGCACATTTCTTTGTTATATCTGTACTGTCTAAGATCAAACCTCAACTAATCATTTGTTTTACATTAAGTTTTATAATTCTGCTGGAATTTGGATTCGTCCTTAATTTATATGTAGAGGACTTTTGTAAATTTGCATTGGGGTGCTGCTGAAAAGAATGCGAACATTTTTTTTTCCTCAACTGATTTGATTGATCATTTTGATGATTATTTAGAGGATGAATTGATATTTTGACATGGACCTGTCTAAAATTTGTATAAAAGAGTAAGAGAGGGTTTTTACAAATGTTTAATAATTTCTGTTTTAATTCAACTACAGATTTCTTTTGGAGAAAGATATTTTTCAAAGGAAAATAAATAATTTTGAATACAACGTACCTGTTGCTGATATTGTCAGGATACTCGTTGGATGTCTCTTGCAAGGGGCTTCGAATCCAGTCAACCAACCGTTGAAATCCCTCTTGATGTTGTCTGTGTCGTAGTACCAGTGGACAGGCATGGAGAGGGAGTCGCCTATAAACATGCCGTACAGGGCGTTCTCACGCATCTTGTTGATATGTGGCATGGTGCTGGAGAAATGAGAGTGTACAAGTCTACAGAAATTACGATTACACAAATTCATCAATTGAGTATATATCCTTGTCTTCCAATTTTAAAATCTCTGTAGCTAACCAACTAGGCCTGAAATTTGTTTGACCTACATAAAAATGACTACCTTCCAATATGAAGTTCAGAGAAAATTATTGCATGGGTCAAATTGAGACCTATTTTAATCAAATAGACTCAGACATTTGTATTTTCTATGCCGTTTTGGATCTTTAATTGAAGTCAATTTCAAAACATTTTCATTTCACATGATATGTACATACCAAACTTCAAGAATGGATGAGAATGTTTTTTTCTTTCTGTTTGCTATGTTTTGCGAGAGGGGGAGAAGGGTTGAGACAAAACAATAATTCCAAATTGTTAAACTGACAGCAAAATAACAAAGAAAACTGACATCTTGGGTAATATTTTATTCACGAAATGAATCATATTGAATTTTCTTCAACAAGCCTTTTAAAAAACAAGGAAACAAGGAAAAGGAAATCAAATTAAAGATAATTTTTAACACCTTTAACAAAAACTGAAACCTTAAGGCAAAAAAAAAAAGTATTTTAATAGGTTACATTTAAACTTACATTTTATGCTACGTACATTCAATTTTCAAGTCAAATCTTTTAAAATGAAAGATTAAAAAAGTCTATTATCTTTGAGAAGAGATTTAATTGTATCCACTTCATACCACACATAGGATCATCACTATCCTGGCTGTGTAGTAAAAGCTGTGCTTTTAATTCTCAACATTTCAAACACCACTGTACAAAACTCAACTGATTTCACTCAAAATCGGTACTTTAGTGACAATTGAGGACACCTAAATAGCAGTAAAATACATTTTTTTCAACTTACTGATGTTAAAAAGAATAATTTAAAAATTCAAATTGTAAGTCTATACTGTCAAACTTTGCTTACAGCCGCATTGGCATGATTGTGTGCAGTCTATGCAATATTGTGTGGTGTGTATATTTGTGTATAGGTCTAATAATACCTGCCTCACAGCAAGAGGTCAATACGCATTAGCATTGACTCTCTAAGCTTTGCTGGAGTGCTTCATACCTGTCTGAGTGTTGAGTTGACTTCTCTGGTGAGGTGTGGACTGGGGAGCTTGGCGGTTGGTCTTGGATCCTAGGCTGTAGATTTGTCACCACAAACCAACTAAAGATGGAGGCGGTGGCTGCGAGGGTGACTCCAGGTACTAGTCTTCGCTGTCTGGTGTGGTGGTATATGCCTTGGAGCAGCAGAGTTCCCTTCCTGGTGATGGTCTTCAACAACATAGATCTGAATGGATGGGACTGGGCAACAAAATATGAAAAAATGTATAAAAAGGGAGTTTGCTTCAACAATCAAATCAAGGCAATGTGCAAACAAAATAGCTGTAAATTAATTCTTTTGATTATTCATGATCACTAAGATACACATTAAAAATAACACTTTTAGACACCATCCTATTACTAGATTAAACCTGACAAATTCTGAAAGTTAAGATATATACATATCCATTAAAGGAAAGTGCCTTATCTTATAAAACATGAACACAAAACTCAAGTGTTCTTTGATCTTCTAATCCTTCTCTTCCTCCTTTATTTTCTCCTCCTCCTCCACCTTCTTCTTCTTTTTCTACTCATCCTTCTTCTACTTCTTCTCATCCTTCTTCTTCTTTTTCTACTTCCTCTCATCCTTCATATTCTAGCTTCTTCTCCTTTTTAGTTTTAGTTTTAGTAGGCAGTTCAGGTGATTTTTTGTAGGAGATAGGGGGTGATTTCTATATCATTTTAAAGATCACATTTTTATTTACACAATGCACTTTGAATTGTTCAATTTGGACCAACGGTTCCAGAGATACGGATTTTTAAAATAATTTTCAGAACCATATTGATGAGGATAAAACTCAAAAGGTCAAACCTATTATAATTGTATTGAAGTCAATTAAACCTGTGTTTAAGCAGTGGCACCATTGTTTTCAGAAGTTTGTGATCTGTTAAGCCTCATAATAGTCATATCTCTTCAATGCGATGACCAAATTCAGTGATGTTTGGCAAATATGAAATGTAATATCTTTAAACAGCACCGTAATAAAATATGCAAATTTATGCAAATTTCCATGTTTTTGTCATATTGTTATAAAAGGTAATAAAAACCCTTTGAATCTAAACTTTTACCAAATGATCTTGTCTATTTATTTCTTTCTTTCTCTCTCTCTCTCTCTCTCTCACACACACACACACACACGCACGCTTTCTCCTCTCTCTCTCTCTTTCTTTTTTTCTCTCTTTCTTTTTTTCTCTCTTTCTCTCTCTCTCTATTTCTTTTTTCTTTCTCGGTCTTTCTCTCTCGGTCTTTCTCTCCTAGTCTCTCTCTCTCTCTCTCTCTCTCACACACACGCACGCACACACACACACAAAAGGATGAGGTGACAAATCGTCTATGACTATGTAGTCTATACTTGCAGCAATCTTGCAGTAAATGAACAGTTTTTTCGAAAAAATATTGTTACTTTACCCCAAAATATAACCAATTCATGTTAGATTATTACAATATTTATTCCAAATATTAAAATAAATATCACAATTATCAATAAAATACAACATACAATAAACAAAAATTGAAAAAACAAGTCAATCAAGTCACAAACGGGTCTGAATTCTAAGACTACGAAATGGTCTCGACGTCACTCGCACAGCTGTTTCATTCACGTACACACCATGTACACGCACCACGCGTCGCATCGTCAAAATCAGTTCATGCAATTTCAAAAACTGCAATCATATTATCATATCTACCATAGGATCTACTCATCATCATTATATGAAACTTTCAGGAAAGAAGGTAAGATGTTTAATTATGTTAATTACGGAGTTGTAAGTTAGTTGAAAAACTCCTTCCATCTGAATTTCATCACATTGTCGGCAGATTTGAGCAAAACCATCTACTACGATGGTTATTCAACGTACAACTCGCTTCCGATGTGCATCGATAATTGACGAAGAGAAATGACGTCAATTTTTTTTGTTTTAACCAATCAGAAGGCGGGGAAATCCGAAATAAACCGAGTGTTGTTTTTTTTTCGGCAGAACCACGAAAGCTCACGAAAGTGTGGCCGAAAGCACGCTCACCCTTATGTATGTGGATTCGTATAGGGAGCTGAAATGCGCACCGGTGTACGTGAATAAGAAGTTGTCCCCATCGCGAAGGTTTAAACTGAACTGCCTAGTTTTAGATCTAGATCTACTTAGTATTACTTAGCTCCTTCGTCTTCTCTTGTCAGATCCAATTATTAATATTATATCACTATCATTTTTTCCTACCAAATGCACACTAAACTCCATTTGAGCCTTAAACAAGCAAAAAGGAGACTATTTACACTTTTATCTAATTGTATTTTAGGCACCACCATCCATCAAAATTGAACAAACGTCAAAAGTGAAAATCGTAGCTCAGTGTAAACATGCATACACCGAATTCAGCGTGTGGGACCGAGTTGAAATTATGCAATCTGAATAAAACAATAGTTCTAATATAATATGAATATATAAGAATATATTAATTTTATACCTTTGATTATTGAAAACTACTTGTCTCTAAATAATGTTGGTATGCTGGCACTCTGCTTATTAACCTCACACCTCGAGGAAATGTTCCGAAGTAACACACTTCTAGCGTTTACAGCCGATGTTATGAAAGGTAAGTTATGAAACTGGTAATGGGCGGGGCTTATATAACACATGACAGTTGCCTGCATTCATTGCTTGTGTTACCGTTGGGAGCTGTTTGATTGACAGCTAGTACGATGTCATAAATCATTTATTGATATGATCATATTCATGTTCATATGGCACCTAAAGGGCAATACAACATGGTTTTTTTAGGCCTAACACTGATCGAGTACTGAGCAATTTTGTAACAGGGGCGGTTCTAGAAATATTCGGTAGGGGGCTTGGGATTTTAAATTCACTTATTATTTTCTAAAAATGTTGGCGAGGGGAAGCTTTATATGCATGAGCCCTAATCAATCTGACGTCACACCCCCCCCCCCTCCCCCCCCCCCCCCCGCGGATCATTATAATTACACCCCTATGCCTATAAGCCCGCCTGAGGTGATTTACTTGATTTTTAGAAAAGACGAATTTTGGTGTGCGAAAGGAGGCGAAACGGCCGCCGGGGGGGGGGGGGGGCATGGCCCTGGGAAGCGGGGGTGCTGGGGGTGCTGCAGCACCCCCGGAATTTTTCCAGGGGGGGGGGGGGCATAGCACCCCCTGCAAATTTTTGTGGTATGATATATTCAATGTTATTCAAAAATTATAACGTTTCTTTCACAAAATCCTATAAAATGTATCACTCGAAGAGTTTTTTTTTTTTTTTTTTTAAATAATAACAAAAAAAAAAAAAAAAATTGCTTATTGGTGACCCAAAATTACAGACTTTACCCCTCCCCCTCTAATACCGATGGACCAAATTTTCTAATTTTGGGACACAAAAAAAAAAAAATGTCTCCTTGAAATTGAAATACTATTATTATTATCAGGTGAATGAAATAGTTTGTATTGAAGCACTTCACAAAGACTTATGCATTAAATTTGGTTACAATACGAAAATGGCCTATTGAAAGAGATCAAGTGGCAAGATTATCAAAATCACGCTCTCTGTTATGGATAAACAGTTCTGTCGGGTAAAATCTCCCCCCCCCCCCTCCTTCTTAGCTTCAAACAATCTTGGGTCAACTGTGCTCATTATACCTCAGCTGGCGGTTTAGGAACATGTCCCGCCCCCCCCCCCCCCCCCCCCACTCCGAGAACGGACGGACCCCATGCGTGTTGCCAAAATGTCCTTTTCGTAACAAAAGAAAAAGGTCGACCCGTATTGACTTTACACACCGGACTTTTGCTGAAAAACGGGGGGGGGGGGTCGGTTGGAACACGCATATGCGTACCCTAAATAACACTGAATGGGGGGGGGGGGCGGGGAACATGTAGAACATGACTTATCCTTATCTCCAGGGGCGGCGATTTCTGTTTATGACCGGGGGGTTGGGGGGGGGGGACGTTATGCGAGGGACCTGTGGCGTAATGAGCAAAAACGTTGGGGGGGGGGCAGAGGAAGAAAAAAAATCCGCATCACAACCACTCGTATATGTTACATATGCATGCCCCGCGGAACGTCTTTCAAAGTGGGGAGATGGGCTAAATAATTATTATTAAATGTCAGGTAGAGCGTGGCGAGCGAACCGTGATGGAGCGAAAATTTGTATGGGATACATAGGTAAAGACAAGGGGGTCACTATTCTTTCTTTCTTTCTTTTTCTCTTCGACACACTTTTTCAAAAAAGTGAGGGCTGGGGGGGGGGGGGGGTTGAGCCCCCGAGCCCAGCTGATCCGCGGGCCCTGACATATAGGTTTCTAAAAAAAAACATATTTTTTGCTTGACTGTAAATTTGGGAATTTGTCATTTTTCATAAATGCACACACAAATTTTTTTTTTTTTTGTTGTTGGAGGGGGGGGGCAACTTCCACCAAGCCCCCCATCAGTACGCCAGTGTGAGGGACGAGAGATCATATAGAACGAGAGGGACGAAGGTGACGGTAGTGACTTCCTCACAGGTAGTGAGTTATGTTGTATAACTTGTATTAAAAAATTACATTCCTTAGCAAAACTATACTATAAAACCAAGCAATATACATTTTTCCACACTTTTACTTTGCCGATAATAAGTGTGCAGTCGGAAGGGCAGGCATGAGCCAGGGTTTGATGTTTTGGGGGGGGGGGGGCACATATATGTAATCGATCGCAGTTAAAAAAAGGGGTCTAAAACAGTTCAACCGATCTTGGAATTTGTTTACGTGCCTGCTGAAGGGTTGGTTAATTTCAGCTTGATAGGTAAATTTTTAGTTAGTAGGGAGCTTGGGCATGGATGGGATTTCTATTTCCCTCTCTAGGCCTTTGTCTTATACGGATCTCGCTATATGGGAGTGGAAATGGCAAATTTCAGCCTATGGCAAATATATAGAATATGTTGTAGTGTCGTGACTCCTTTCTGAAAAGAGCAAGCTGAATATTCATTTGTGTAGCACTGATCTATTTCTTTAACTTAGATCTTGCCGTATCATTTTGGGATATAATTATGTTGATTACCTTCACGCCCTTCAAGTTTTACAGATTCCATCCCTTGCAGATAGACGACAACAATTGTTCATAAATTTTGTTAAATCACTCTTGCAATCCAGACATTCTTCCATGCTCCCTCCACGTAGGGATTCCTTACCAAATTTTCGCCAGTTAAGAAACAGTGACCCTCTTTGCCAACCAACATGCCGTACATCCAGATACCAAAATTCTTTTATACCACAGGCAGTGAAGGTAATCAACATGATGAAACTTGTGTAAATCTATCAATTTCTAATTTCCTTTCTGGTGTTTTCCCCTCTCTTTCTCAAATTCTTCTCTTTTCCTCCTCCTTCTTCTTCCATTCTTCTTTGGTAGATTACACATGTTTCTTTTTCCTTTATGTACATGTATTTCATAATTCTTGCAATAATGTCTATTGTCTACAATGTTTAGATACTTGTTCTGATTTTACAGAGTCTACAGATTTTATTGATATTCCCTAACTTTCTTCTTATCTCCCTCTCTCTCTCCTCTCTCTCTCTCTCTCCCCTTTCTCTTTTCCTATTTCTCTCCATCTGTTTTACTCTCTTCTCTTTCTATGCTCTCTTGGGATTTTCTTTATTGTATGTTACATGCAGTGGCGTACGCAGGATTTTTTCAAGGGGGGGGGGGGGTTTAAAATCGGGTCCAACATTTCCCAACGACTCAGGAAAATTTGAAAATCGCGCCGGCCAAAAAGTCGCTCAGTGGGGGGGGGGGGGGGGGGGGGGGGGTAAGCGGACACTTTTTTTTTTTTGGTCTCGAATTTTGAAAATTTGACATTTTGCTCCGTTGGGGGGGGGGGGGGGGTAAGGTCACCTTTCTTAGGTCAGCCATGGGGTAATTTTTTTTTTAGGGGGTTTACACACATATTTACCAAGGGGGGGGGGTTTAACCCCCCAAACCCTCCCCCTGCGTACGCGCCTGGTTACATGTATTTCAGATTAATTACAATGTCTATAATGTTTGGATACTTGGGCTGTTTTTACAGAGTCTACAGTTTGTATTGATATTTCCCTAACTCTCTTCCTATCCCCTTCCCTCTCTCTCTCTCTCTCTCTCTCTCTCTCTTTCTTTCTCTCTTTCTCCTTTTCTTTTCTTCCCTCTCTCCCCCTATCTTACTTTTTTTTTCTCTATGCTCTCTTGGGAATTTCTTTATTGTATGTTTCATGTATTTCGGGTTAATTGCAATGATGTCTACAATGTTGAATACCTGGACTGATTTTACAAATTCTACAGATGGTATTGATATCCCGGCCCCCCCACTCAGGTTTCAAAATGACCGCATGCGTGTTGCCAAAATGTCCTTTTCGTAACAAAAGAAAAAGGTCGAGCCGTATTGACTTTGCACACCGGACTTTTGCTGAAAAGGGGGGGGGGGGGGTGCGGAAAAAGGCTCGTATACAAAAGAAAAAGGTCGAGCCGTATTGACTTTACACACCGGACTTTTGCTGAAAAGGGGGGGGGGGGGGGTCGGTTGGAACACGCATATGCGTACCCTAAATAACACTGAGTGGGGGGGGGGGGCCGGGATTGATATTTCCCTAACTTTCTTTCTATCCTCTTCCTTCTCTCTTTCTTTCTCTCTCTCTCCCTCTCTTCTCTCCTTTCTTATTTTCTCCCTCTCTCTTCCTCTATCTTACTCTCTTCTCTTACTATGCTCTCTTGGGAATTTCTTTATTGTATGTTACTTGTACCTTCTCAATACTTTAAATTAAAAAAAATATTCTTTAGCTGACATATTCCCCTCTTTTCACTATTGATCTTTTTTAAACCCAGTCTTATGCATTTTAATTTTCTTTTATTGGACTCTCGGTCTGTGCCTGATTTAGATTTTGCACAGCTCGAGAGCCCTCTTTTGACGTAATTGTAATGATGTTTACTTATTGTTTATATGTCCTTTTTGCAATATTTATGGATAATAGTTTAGTTATTTGATATTTTAACTTATTTAACTTATGTATTTATTCATTACTGCTATTTTATTATGTATATTTGATTTAAATTATATTTTTGTACCCAAGACAGTTGTCAGTCTTTGGACTGTTTGCTCTTGGTTTTTTGATGTTTTGATTTCAATGTTTTGATTTCAATAAAATCCTATATATTTAACTCTTATTCTTGTAAACATACAGTGTAAACTGTGCTTACGTGATACCAACGAAAAACAGGTTTTCTACAATATTTACTTGTACATTTTGAAGGATATTATGCAAGGAAGGTTAGCGACCGAGCGAAACGATTGTTGCATTTTTATTAGTCTAAACGTTGCACTCTTAGGCCCTCGAGAGCCTAAAAGTGTGTGGCAGTCTTTTGTCAGTAGTTGCTCTACATTTTTTTTTTTTTTTTTTTTTTTGGGGGGGGGGGACTTTTTCAAATTTTCTGGGGGGGGGGGGAACGACCCCCCCTAAACAAAATTGAGGGGGGAAGGGGCCATCCCCGAAGGGGGGGGGGCTGGGGGTTAAACAAAAAAATCCTGCGTACACCCCTGAGAATGTCGTATGTACATTCCGCACACGGATACAATAATATGTTGTTGAAATTGCCTGAAAGGGCTTAGTTATTCATCATAGCACTAGGTGATCAAACAACATTGTTTTTTCTAATGATTTCAGTTTTATTGCATTACACGCCCACTCACCCACCCCACTAGCGGTAACCCCACCCCAACCCTAGTCTGCAGGCACAGACCCTAATTTGACACTTAATCAAGAAATCATTGTGCCTTGAGAGAAGTCTAGCCCAGCTACCTACCCACCTACTGGTTGTACATGGCCTATGGTAGTCTTATAGTGCAGACTCACTTTTACGACTGATCAGGGTTTGTGCTAGTCTAGTTCTGGACCCTATATAGATTTTTGTAATTCGCCGACTATAAACGTTAAGCCGATTGATGGCGCGATCCTTATTGGCTGCGATATCCCCGAGAACCGCGCGAGATAGGGTCCAGACAAGCTGACGTCATTTAACGACTTTCCCTGAGATTTTTCAGGGAAAGCCATTAAATAAGCCGCGCCCCCTAGCCAAAGTAATAGTCTTTGCCTTGCAGCATTTTGAAGTAGTATTGGGGAAATCTGGTTTGATCTAGTGATAAAATGATTTTATATTCCTTAAAAAAAGTGCTATGTTGCATCAGAATTAATCTTAAAAATTAAAATTAGATGTATAATGACCATTAAAAGTTTCTCTTTTAACATTATTTCCTCTAAAGATACAATAAGGTCTGAAAATATAAACTACTGTGTTATATACATGCATAGTGTCTTATAAGTCCATGGTGCACACGCTACAGGGCTAGCTACACGTACTCAATAGCGGCATTGCATATCCAACTTCCAAGTTTTCGAACCGTTTGGTGATTACGATTGCAGTGACATGTATTATATTTCAAACGGCAAATTCATAATTTTATGTCCAATTTTGACACTATTTCGGGTTGGTGTACTTAGTGCACCTGTTTTATCTTGAGCAACATTCAAATTACGAAAGATGTACAAAATCATTCGTGAGGCCTACTACTTTTTTCGTTTTCCAGAGTTATACGGGAGTTATACTCAAAATTTCCAATACTCTCGTCACGTCTTTTTTGTTGATCTGAGATTATCATTTAACTGCTCTATTGTGATTGATTGATTGATTGATTGATTTTTATTCGACAAGCTTCAAACATACAACAATATACAATAATAACAGATCAAAAATAAGTCAGCTTGAACAGGATAACCCACGAAAGCTCGAGAGCTTATTTCCAGTGGGGTCCCTTACAGACATGTATAACATTAATAAGTTAAAATAGTAATATTTACAGACAGATAAGAAAATTAAAAGAACTACTTATTAAAGATAATAATAATAATAGCAACATTAAACTGACGATAGAAATGATATTAAGTACAAGAAGAAAAAGAAGAAGGAGAAGAAGAAAAAGAGGAGAAGGAAGAAGAGGAAAATAATGATGAATTTGTAGAATCTCTATAACGTACAAAACATAAGTATATACAACATGAAAAAGTATGAACCGATAGAAGAATAAAAATTCAATCATATAACATGTCATTCACTTCTCTTCTCTGACTGTCAAGTATTAGGTATTCCTTTAATTTCCTCTTAAAATTATCATAGTTTCCTATTTCTTTTACACCATTGGGAAGGGAATTCCAATGTTTTATGGCATTGTAATAAAACGAATTTCCAATACTACCTACTCTTTCTGGTAAGTTAAAGTTGAATCGGCTATTTCTTGTATTATAATCATGTACGTCAGTAACAAGATCGAATATAATGATTCGACCTAGTATGATATATTTTATGCACGTGATGCAATACGAGTTGTTTTGATCTTTGGTCGACTTCAAGAAAACCAGCTTTAGAAAGTTCGCTGTAGCCAACATAAGTTCTTGGACCAGAACAGTTGATAAATCTCACCATTTTGTTCTGTATAATATTCAACTTCTTTTGATCTCACTTGTTTATGTTACTATACCATGCAGGGTTAGCATAGTCAAATAAACATTGAATAAGAGCAAAACAGAGTTGCGTCTTGCTTTTAAATCCATACAACTTTGATATCTGTACAAAAATTTCAGACGAGAATTTGCTTTTTTTACAACTGATTCTACTAAAGATGAAAATGAAATTGCGCTAGCCAACTCAATGCCTAAATACTTCACAGACTCTTTTCTCTTGATTGCTTGATTATTGTGTGTCACTTCGGAATTCAAATGACTTTTTAGAACTACTTTTAGAACAAAATAAAATGCTTTCTGTTTTTCCCAAGTGTAAAGAAAGTTCATTATCAATCATCCAATCGACACACGTATAGACAGCTGTTCACTGAGCTTTTCCTCAATATATTGAAGATCAGGATTTGAATAGAGTAGTACCAAGAAGTTACCAGCTTGGTAGTACGCTGTCATCTGCGTACAATAATAGTTTGAAGTCTTTTATACATGAAATACACATATGATTTATATAACTTGAAAATAGAATTGGGGCTAAAATGCTTCCCTAAGGAACACCGCATTTTATAGGCATTAGTTTGGAACGAATATCATGAATGGCCACTATACTTGGTGTCGATTAGATAAGTAGGATCTGAACCAATCTAAACTTGCCTTATCAAAACCCATTAGTTGTAACTTCTTCAATAAGACGCAATGATTAACTGCATGTATCAAAAGCTTTTTGCAGATCAAGGAGCACCATACCAACAAAGTGCCCTTGGGAATTTTCTCTCCACAAATAATCAGTCAAATGAATTAGACATGTTTCAGCCGAATAATCATGTCGAAAACCAGATTGAAATTCATAATTATGATTTATTTTACCAGTAATGGATGACTCCGCGTTGTCTCCGTAACATATTTCATCCTACATTCTAGCTCAGTTTATAATTGCAGTTATTCAGACTTATACTTTGGAGATGTACTTTCTTATTAGAAAATTCCAATTACAGGTTCAATTCAAACACATTATCAGATGTGTGAAATGCAAGCCATTTCTACGCAACTTTCATGATTTTTTTGTTTTAAAATGGAATACAAAAAAAAAAAAGGAAAAAAAGAAGATAAAATTGAAGTTTGGTTCAATGAAATTGCTCATGCAGAGGGAGGGGGGGTGGGTACTCCTCTGTACAAGAAGATTACATACTTGCCACCACTAACTGGAAGACTTGTAGGGTCATTAATTCATAGAGGAATAAACAAATGATAACATGCCACTGCATGGCTTCCTATGATGACAAGTATTAAAATGTCATAAAATGGATGATTATGACTTGCTTTGCAAGTTATTTTTAAGGAAATCATAAAGTTGCACAAACCAGTATTATATAAGTACGGGGAAACATAAATGTAGGTTAATAATGGGTCATGTAAGGTCAACTTTTAATCAGCACTTCTCCCTTTTTAATTTCCTTTTTTTTCCCTTCTCCTTGTCTTCTCCCGGCATCTATAGTGTTTCTTATTCCGCCTCTCTGTCTTCCGGCCCCCTTCTATTCTTGCATATGTCTCCTTCCCCTTTTATTCCCCTTTCTCCCACTTCCCCTTCACCTCCTTCCTTTATATCGAGTATGCAGTTCACATTTTTTACATGCGAAATTTCCTGGAAACTTATGAAAAAAGGCACTTCGAATTTTGATATATGGGTTATAACGTTTTTGAATAGAATGCAATTTGGGGAAGAAAAAAAATCACCCCAAAATCATGTTCTTTTGCTTAAAATTGCGTTGTTAATTAATTTCAATTCCGTTGAGATTGGTATAAAAATGTAGATAATTTGATCTACTTTAATATGACACGAAACTCATGGTGGTTCAAGGTTCCCTTGAAATATTATTAACAAAATACGATTTTTCGTCAAAAGGGCCAATAAAAAAATAAAAAATCTGAAATATTGTGTGATATGATAAAATCTTTCTAATAAATAACCTGTGCTTAGTTTGATAGTGGCAGGCATCTCAAAAACTAAGCATGGACCTATAAGCATGATATTTGACTTTGACCCTCTGTATTTTAAGGTACCAAAACTATATCAGCGTGTTGCAGGTCTAGTCTATCGTCATAAACGCATGCTGATAATTTCACCAAAAAAAAGTGGAAATATTGATATGATATCTAAACAAAATATATTTAAAATGACAACAATAATGCACAATAATTATTTAAAGTTATATATTTTCCAATATTTATCAATTTCCAGTGCACGTCTTTAAAAATGACGCTTATAGCTTTGTAATAGGGTCTTGCAAATAGACAACGTTGAATCATGCCGAACGCTAAATGAAAGCGTTTCGTGCAGCGAAGTATAGTTAGCTAGGAATCTGTGCATAAGGCAGGGGAGTTCGAAATGTCACATAGCACACAGCAGTATGTGTATTGGGCGCTATCACTCAATTACGTAATAAGGCTTGATCTTTTGACCCTGTCGCAAGGTCGCTAGATTTTTGTCTGGCATCGCGAGCGAAGTTTGATTGACGGCGACTTCATGAATATTTATGAATCACTTGTGTGTGAACTTTTGACCCTTGACGTCAGCTTGTAGCAATTTGACTGGACCCTATCTCGCGCGGTTCTCGGGGATATCGCAGCCAATAAGGATCGCGCCATCAATCGGCTTAACGTTTATAGTCGGCGAATTACAAAAATCTATATAGGGTCCAGAACTAGACTAGGTTTGTGCTTGCAGACTACCCCAACCCTAGTCTGCAGGCACAGACCCTAATTTGACACTACATGGCCTATGGTAGTCTTATAGTGCAGACTCACTTTTACGACTGATCAGGGTTTGTGCTTGCAGACTACCCCAACCCCACCCCAAACCCACCACCACCCGCCCTCCCCACCGCCATCAGGTGCCTAGTCTATAGCCTCCAAGCCACTACTGAAAACATTTGCACCATATCTGATTTTTCAACGAATCAGAATTGGAATTTCGATTTAAGAACCCTGTTCGAAGTCAAGTGAGGGAATCTGAATGTAATAGGTTTCAAGTTATGAATCTTCTCATTTGTTTCAATTATGATTGAAAAGAATGATGTTAATTACATACATCCTTTTGTACATCTTTTGATCAAACAATCCGGGAACTCACAAACAGAAAGCTTCCTATTTTTATAGATTTAATAAAACGATGGTAATTAAATATCACTAACCATCAGTGATAATATTCCTTTATAATATTGTCAAACATAAGTCTTTGAAGATTTATGGAATATTGCTTGTAAACTTCTTCAAATTGCTGTTTTAAATCAACTGTCTGGATACTTAAGTTTACACACAATCTGCCCGGGCACACAACGTCTGGGTATATAATATTTAAAGACTACTCATATAGATGCGAGAAAAACGGACCAATCAACGTTCGCGATTCTGGATATGTCACTAAACAAAAGTTACGCCCGCAGCACTGGAAAAGGACGCGTCGAATTTGAATCGTGCTAAATTCAGTACAAAATTTTGGCCGAATGTGATGGCTTCATTCTAATTAGGAGAATATTTAGCTCAATTTAACTATCCACGTTCCTGAGGTGAGATCAGTATTTCGTAAAAGATGGTAGTTTTTAAATAAGAGTCGTTACAAAATGACGGAGTCAAATTTCGAACAGTCATGACAGTGGTTGGTAGACCTAGTACGTGGATGTGTGAGTATGAACGTGTGCACGTAAACATGCATGCCATGGTGAATGAATGAATGAATGAATGGATGCGATATGCGTGCATTGCATTGTGACCATACGAACGTGCACAAACTGCCACAAATATCAAACTTTCTCAAATAACCACACAGATTTGACGGTTGCTGGTACTGAATTTTGGATGGTTGTCCATTCCATGCACCTCCCTCCTGGTTCTAAAAATAAAATGGTTCTGAGAATAGTTCGGCTTTAAATTTAATCAGGGGCGCTGGTCAAATTCTATCGTCCGCATAACTCCGGGAAGCTCCAACCCCGGCGCGCAGCGTCGGAGCTTCGGTCGAACTGTCGTGGTGGCTTCGACAAAAAAAAATGGGGCGACGTTATCGTTAAAATCTGCAAAGGGAGTACTTACAATTTTTACATCATAGGTAACTCCGGGAAGCTCCAACCCCGGCGCGCAGCGTCGGAGCTTCGGGAACACTGTGCGGAAGGGGTTCTACAAAATTCGTTTCGGTAACATTATTGTTAAATCTGCAAAGGGAGTACTTACAATTTTTACATCATAGGGTGCACGAATCCTCAGGGCATAACAATGATCACTTGAATTTATAATTTGAAGAAGTCTTCGATGGGAAAAAAAGGCTTATTCAGAGCCCGACTCAAACGATTCTTCGCTGTAGCAGCGTCGATTCAAAATGGCGAAGAGACGGTACGCATGCGCGGCAGAGCCGCAGAAAGTATGAATATTCATGCCATCGAGCGCCGATCGCTCGAAATTGCTGAATATGCACGACTCGAACAAACAGAGCCCTTCTCAACCTCGTGCATATTCAGCGATTTCGAGCGATCGGCGCTTGATGGCATGAATATTCATACTTTCTGCGGCTCTGCCGCACATGCGTACCATCTCTTCGCCATTTTGAATCGACGCTGCTACATCGAAGAATCGTTTGTGGAGGGCTCTGAATAACCCTTTTTTTCCCATCGAGGACTTCTTCAAATTATAAATTCAAGTGATCATTGTTATGCCCTGAGGATTCGTGCACCCTATGATGTAAAAATTGTAAGTACTCCCTTTGCAGATTTAACAATAATGTTACCGAAACGAATTTTGTAGAACCCCTTCCGCACAGTGTTCCCGAAGCTCCGACGCTGCGCGCCGGGGTTGGAGCTTCCCGGAGTTACATCATAGGGTGCACGAATCCTCAGGGCATAACAATGATCACTTGAATTCATAATTTGAAGAAGTCTTCGATGGGAAAAAAGGGTTTTTCAGAGCACTACCCAAACGACTCTTCCATGTTGCAGCGTCGATTCAAAATGGCGAAGAGACTGTACGCATGCGCGGCAGAGCCGCAGAAAGTATGAATATTCATGCTATCGAGTGCCGATCGCTCGAAATCGCTGAATATGCACGACTCGAACAAACAGAGTCCTTCTCAACCTCGTGCATATTCAGCGATTTCGAGCGATCGGCACTCGATAGCATGAATATTCATACTTTCTGCGGCTCTGCCGCGCATGCGTACAGTCTCTTCGCCATTTTGAATCGACGCTGCAACATGGAAGAGTCGTTTGGGTAGTGCTCTGAAAAACCCTTTTTTCCCATCGAAGACTTCTTCAAATTATGAATTCAAGTGATCATTGTTATGCCCTGAGGATTCGTGCACCCTATGATGTAAAAATTGTAAGTACTCCCTTTGCAGATTTTAATGATAACGTCGCCCCATTTTTTTTTGTCGAAGCCACCACGACAGTTCGACCGAAGCTCCGACGCTGCGCGCCGGGGTTGGAGCTTCCCGGAGTTATCGTCCGCATAGAGGTCTAACTTAAGTCAAGGATATCCCTGTAAACGCGGACAAATTGCGTCCTTAAAAAGAAAGGATCGACTGCATTTTCATGGACGTGTTTTTTCATCGGCGCTATGTAGGTTTCGGGTTCCCAAACCGCGCGCTGGCAATGCAAAAAACGGATTCCGCGTAAGAAAATAACCCCAGTTTACCGTCTACTTTTATGGGTTATCTGTCTTCCCGAGGATTTATCACTGATCGCTCATAACGTGAAAGTCTCTAGAAGTACTACAAAGTCAATGTAAAGTGCATCAAGAAAATCATTGTAAAATCATTTTTTTCGCATCGACAACACGAGGATCGGAAATATGAAACATCTGCGAAAATGCCAACGATCCTTATTTTTGCGGACGCATCTGTCCGTGTTTACGAAGACGATCCTTTTTCCTCAGACCAGCGCCCCTACTGCTAATATATTTGTCTTTACCTTTTAGGGGGAAACAAAATGAGCCTGAGTTACATGTACATGTACATGTATGTACATGTACATGTACATTTGTAACTAACTCCACTCCAGGGAGCTCCGAGCCCCAGAACCTGCATAGGAAATCAATTCAAACAGCGGGTTGGGGAACATTTTTTCAAAGTGTAAAGAAGCAGTAATGACAATTTTGACTTATAATGTTTATCAACTCTAGCTCTGGGCATTGGGTCAACGACTTGAAATTATAATTTGAAGAAGTCTTTGATAGGAAAAAGGGTGATTCCTCGTCCTAACCCAATTCACCCCATGTTGAATATCGTTGATTCAACATGGGAAAGTCAGAGAAAGTATGCATGTGCAGTAGCGGCGCAGCACATACTGCGCATGCATAATTTCAGTGGCATTGAATAAATTCTTTGGTTTATTATTTTTCCATTATTTTCTCACAATTTTTTTCCAGAAATTTGAAATAAAGAAACTAGATAAACATCAAGCAGTAGCCTAAACTAAATCATGTGATCAAACCATCAGGATTAAATTCCTATCTGATGTATTTTCTCATTTAATCATTTGTTCCTTTTGTTTATTTCTACAGCACAACGTTGACCTCTGACTGTATAATATCTTCAGGGCAGTGCCTACTAGACGAGTGTAACATATTTTTTACTTCAGCCATCTATCTTTCCACACACATCATGCCTCTCAATTTGAAAAGAAATGGAGGTGTTGCAGCCCAGGTAAACTTTTGTTGTTTGCTGTTATGTTTGTCTTCTTTTTCTTCTTCTACTCCTTTTCCTTCTCTCAATCCTCCTCTCAATCCTCCTCCTCCTCTCACTCCTTCTCCCCCTTCTCCTGTTTTCTTCATCTTCATTGTCTTCTCCACCTTTAAAATGAATCTAAAGCCTTGAATCGATGCTGTTTTGTTTTTCTAAGAACATGCCCATGGCACACTACACAACCGACTGCAATCAGATTTTGGAAGAATTTCCAACAGCATTTTATACAAATTTTTAACATGTAAGATTTTAACGTACGACCATTCGGTACAATGGTCTGAAAATCAGACTATTAATTACTGGCTCTCTAGCTCTTAAGTCGATTTGACAACTAATAGTCGTTATTTTCCCACTTAAAGACATTTTCAAGCCCCCTTTTTTTTAGGGAAGTTCTAAATTAGTATTTACTTTCAAATGCTGTTGAAACTTAACCTTTTCATTTTTTTGGCCTGAAAAGGGGACATAGTACCTTTAAAGGCGCTAAAATACTGATTGTTAGTATTCTAATCATCAATTACAACCTAAATCAGCAAAAAATTATTTATTTAGATTTCCACATATAACTACATGTATATAATATAATTGTGATTTCTTCAAGAATCTGATCGCAGTTGGATTGTGTAGTGTGTGCCGGGCTTTAATTCTTCAATGGCTCACCTGTCACTGTTACATGTTTAAAATCCTTGTGGACCACCATGCATTAATATGCATGGTCATGTTCAAACTGATTTTATTTTGTTTACTTCTCTATGATTAACAAAATAGATTTGTCACCAAAATTTCTCAGCTGCTATGTTAGGGCATTTTAGGAATAATCCTTTAATGTGAGAAGGCAAGTACTCTTCTCCACATAGGAATGAAAGAAAGGTCACAAGTTTTAAATTTGTTAAGTCTTCAACCAGAACTCAAAGTTCTCCTTAAAGGAGGATCCTTTTTGTGTGACATGGGATTTTTTTTTTTTAAAGGAGAGAGAGAAAGCTTACAAAGTAACAGCAGAACTCAACCTTCTCTTTATCCTTACTCTTCCTGGACCAGATTCGGGAGGACAAATTGCCGATGATCACCAGAGCCAAGAGGAAATCCAACGAAGTGGGTGGAATTCAGGGACCGAGCAAGAAGAGGGCAGCATTTGGTGACATCACAAATGTAAGTAAAATCATTGTAGGTTCAGTGGAAGATCGAAGTTGAATATGACAGCTGTAAGAATGAAATCCAAAGTTATTAATCACTTCCATGCCATGGTCTGCATTAAAGTAAAATAATCAATGAGAAGTTTTTAGGCTTTTTGCTCTATAGATACATATACATGTACCAATAAGTAATGTCTATTGTTCAACTAGGCTTGTGGTGGTGGACATTTATTCTTTTGACGTAAAATAATCACCATTCTCCAATTACTTCAGGCTACATGTGCAATTTGCATGTATCTTGCAGTTTGCTTCTCTAACTGACATATCTTTACCAGGACCCTACCAGTAAAAATGCAATTTTGCAGTCAAAGATACATGTAGGGTTTGGCAAGAATTAAGCCCCCTCTTAAATAAAAGCTCACTAGAAAAAAATATTTATTATAGTATCCAGCGATTATTCATTGTACATACCCCAATTTGTCAATCAATTACATGTATATATATTAATTACTTTCTTAAAGCTAAAGACCAGTTATGGTCATGCGATTGCATTGTGAAAGAAACATTGTGAAATCGATCAGAAAAGGTTGATCATCTAGCATAAATGTACTGCAAGGTTCTGGAATCATCAAAATGATAAGAAATTTGGCCAAGTCTTCATGAAGTTAGAATCACTGTACACAGAAAGATGTATATGGGACTACACACACGTGCGCGACACGTGCATTTGTATCTCTCAACAGGCAAGAGATACACTAATTTACCAAATACATCAATTAGTAGGCGGTTTCCCGTCAACATTTTTATCATGTATTATTCAAAACATATTCTTTCACATGATTGGTAATAAGAGCTTCCATTTCATTTTTTTGAAATTGGGGCGTTTCCAATACTGGTCTTTACCTTTAAATCTCATATTTCTACCAGGCCTTCACCAGTAAAAGTGTCTTGGGGCAGCCCAAGAAAGGGTTAGCCAAGAAGCCCCCTATGAAGTCCTCCATTCCGATCAAGGTGGTGTCAAAGGTCAAGGTGAATGCTCCCAAAGACCCAAGGGTACCCCAAGCAGAGACGCAGAAAGCTGTGACGGCCATCTTGCCAGAGAGCAAACCCAACACGAGGTATTGCCAGTTCGCCACTTCACTTCTGGCAATCTCTTTCTTTCTTCCTTTATTTCTTTCTTTCATTCTTCCTTTCTTTCATTCATTCTTTCATCAGGAGTACAACAGTCTACAGATACCTGATCCCCTTTGCCCACTAAACATACATGCACATGTATATCATTCTCAAAATTTGTTGGTTTTAAACCAAACGTTATGTACATGTATTACAGTGCGTATAAAGTGAAACCTGTCTATAAAAACTGCTCAAGGGAGACAAGAAAATGGTCTTTATAAATGGGTGGTCTTTGTGTACAGGTTGCTTTATTACATGTTTCAATGAGAAACATTTCAAGGAAAATAAAAGAGGTGGTCTTTAAAGACAGGTGGTCACTAAAAGCAGGTTTGACTGTAGCAACTTGTAATCCTGCAACAGACCATGGTACCAGATTTTATTGCTACGTGAATTAATCTAGAGATGCTTATGTCTCGTCAATTCATGGGATGATAAAAAGCTAATTTGATTCATTTCTCCAAACACATTGTTTTAATTGTGAATGTTAAAGGTATAGACTAGTTCTGGTCATGCAAATGCGTTGTGAAAGAAACGCTGTGGAATCAATCAGAAAAGGTTGATCATTTAGCATATAAGTATTGGTGTGTACTACAAGGTTCTTGAATCATTAAAATGATAAGAAATTTGGACCAGTCTTGGTAAAGTTACAAGCACTGTACACAGAAAGATTCGATATCTATCCAGGCCGGAAAGATATGATAATTTACCAATATATCAATTAGTAGGCGGTTTCCCGGCAAAATTTATATCACGTATTAGTCAAAACATTCTTTCACATGATTGATAATAAGAACTTCTGTTTTATTTTTTGAGAGGGGGGCGTTTCCATAACTGGTCTATACCTAGGCATTATTCAACGCCCATTATGCTTTCCACCCTGTTTCTATCCAGCTCCAAGGAACAAGACTTTGTGGAGTCCATGAACAAGAGGAATCAGGTCGTTGAATCTCCCAGTGTCGTGATCAAAGATGCAGTAAGTACCAAATAACGCACAATACATGTTACTTGGCTTTACAAAGAACTTCATGGAATGTTGAATTGTTAATTTTGATTAAGCTAAAGAAAGCACATAACATTGTCGTATTTTGTAAGTTGATGACTAGTGAATAAGATTTTCCATGTGTGTTTTCTTCATGTTACGACCAATTGAAAAATGCAAATTCAACACTAACAGAATCTGTTGTTTTCCCCTGCGCAGGTTGCAGCCATCTCACTAGAGTGCAATGCAGGAGAGGAAGAACAGACCAGGGTGAAAACGGAGGAGGAGATCGAGAAGTACACAGACATCGACGCAGAGAACTTTGGAGACCCCAACCTAGCCCCGACATATGCTGCAGGCATTTTCAGATACCTCAAAGAGAAGGAGGTAGGACATCAAATTATTATTATCTAAAATGATTTTGTAAAATGTTATTGGTTTGAAAAAGTGACCCTTTTAGGCTTTAGCCTGAGCTAAAGGTCATTCTTCAAACACCAGTAAATCATGATAACATTTTGTTTAAAGATTGTCCTTTAGAATCATCTCCTACATGTATGTAGGAATAGTGAAGATGGAAAAATAATCTTATATGTAAATGTATTGAATATGCAAATCTTTCATCCGGAACAAGCTTCTCCCTGGTTCATAACACCCTTAGATCAAACATCAAGCTTCAGTTCAGTTTATTTTATTTTTTCACGACACCCACTTTAGCCAAAGGTTCTTTTTCTGCACAATAAAAATACAAGTACAATTATATATCATAACACATATCATAACGTACAAATATTAATAACAAGCAAAAAACATAAGTAAAAAGAAGAAAAAAGACAATGTATAAGCCAAGATACTACCACCCAACACAGCAATCAGCAATGATTCTTTCCAATCAATGTTTAATTTTTGTTGATATATTTTTAAAATAATATAAAACTCAAACAGTAAAATGCCTGTCTGTGCAAATTGTTTGGTTTTCATGATATTTCTTATCATTTAATGATGTTATTGCATTGATGAATTACATCCCCTTTGCCTCAGGAATCGCACAAGATCGATGACTACTTTGACCTGCAGAAGGACATCACCCGTCACATGAGGTCCGTTCTGGTCGACTGGCTGGTGGAGGTGCAGGAGAACTTTGAGCTGAATCACGAGACGCTGTACCTGGCCGTCAAGCTCACCGACATGTACCTCTCAAAGTGCAAGATTGCCAAGGACCTGCTGCAACTCCTCGGCGCGACGTCGCTCTTCATCGCCTGCAAATTTGACGTGAGTGCAGTAGAGGAGGATAAATGTACAGCTGTAAATCAGTAACTTTTTAAATGTATTCAAAGTAACAGGTATCGTTTTATGTTGGCCTAGTAATGTAATTACATGACCTTTCATGCAGCTGGTTGGGTTTTTTCTCCCCCTCTCTCTCTCTTCCTGTATCTCTCTCACTCTTTCTCTCTCTCTCCCACTCTTTCTCTCTCTCTCCCACTCTGTCTCTCTTTCTGTCACCCTGTCTCTCTTTCTATCTCTCTCCCTCTCTCTCTCTCCCTCTCTCTCTCCCCCTCACTCTCCCCCTCACTCTCCCCCTCACTCTCCCCCTCACTCTCTGCCTTTCTCTCTCTTACCAAGAAATGGTCCCTTGAGCAAGAGCACTTTTTGTATTGCTTATAAACCAGATATTATTAGCTCCAAAAGGTAATAGGGACATCTTTCAATCAATAATAAATTGATTTCCATTTTTGTGTTAATGGATATTTCCTCTCAAGTTACCTAGGGTCCTAGTAAGGACGAGTCCAAGTCAGGGTTCTTTGTCTCGACATTATGAGTTGTAAAAATGGTTGACCATATAAATGTTAAGTAAACAAAAAATTGTGGTTAGATCAATATTGTTAGAATTAAAATTAAAACAGAAATACAGGAATACAAAAAAAAAAAAACCTCGAACTACTTGACCTGTGTTGTATCAAGACAATGTCTAGTATTAGTGCTAGTGCTTGCAATAAAAAAAAAAGGATTTAATTTTAAAACATCTGTCACATCTGGCCACTGAAGAAGAGTGTGACACTTACCTGTTTTTTTTTTTTTTTTCTATTTTGGACAAGTCATCACCCTCCGCCTGTCGGATGGAGGGGTTTTTTTTTAGGCCTTTTTTTGGCTTTTCACAAACAGAGCTAGTGCATGCAATAAATCATAAATATCTGCAATTTTCTTGTGAATAGGAGCGTATCCCTCCAGCCCTGGATGACTTCCTGTACATCTGTGACGACGCCTACTCTAGGAATCAGTTCACAGACATGGAAAGGAAGGTGCTGAAGATGGTCAACTTTGCTCTGGGTGTCCCGCTCTCGTACCGATTCCTCAGGAGATACGCAAAGGTAAATGTCCTTAAAAATTCGAATAATAATTAATAATTATAGAATCATGCTTTTCTAGCATGATACATGAAAGTCTCTATGTGCTTTACGAAGATGATTAGAAAAAAAGAAAGAAAGAATCCTAAAACTTGTGAAGAAAAGGGAAATTTACAGCATGATAGAATATGGTGTTGAAGATGGTCAACTCTGCTCTCGGTGTCCCGCTCTCGTACCGCTTTCTCAGGAGATACGCAAAGGTAATGGTCCTTACAAATAAATAAAGATGATGATTAATAATCATGCCTTTCTTGCACATAATACATGACAAGCTCTGTTTTTTGTTTTACCTTACTGCTTAGATTTTTTTTTTTTTTTTTTTTTTTTTTTTTTTTTGGGGGGGGGGGTGGTGGTGCGGTACCAACTGACAAACTGGTAGGAAACTAAAGAAATAATTCCTTGAATGCTTCAGACACCGTGCTATAGCTGGACCAACGTTGGAGCACCTGCATAGTCGATACTAGTGCTATAAAAGCATCAATTATTATTATTTTACCCAATTAGATTGCAACTTTGTGTCTAATTTGTGATGGATAATAATAAATCAGGACCCTATTTCATAAAACTTGTTATTGATATCAAGTTACAATAACTGTTATAAGCTACAAAACTCATGGCACTTGATTGGCTGATGGCTAATTTGTTAAAGAAATTTTATATCTATACTTGTTATAGAGAAAACGTGTGCTCTTGATGACAAGTTTTAAGAAATGGGGCCCTGGACTTAAGTAACGATTCATATAGAATATCATTTCAAAGTGCTTCACAGATATTTGTTAAAGATTAATTTTGTTTCTTTATCTTTTCTTTGTGCAGTGCGCCCATGCAACTCTGGAAACCCTGACTCTCGCCAGGTTCATCCTGGAGCTCTCACTGATGGAGAGTTCATTCATCACCGTAGCAGACTCACTCATCGCTGCCTCGGCTCTCCTGCTGGCATTCAGAATGAAGAACAATGGCACATGGGTAAAATATCTTCCTTTGTCTCTTTCTTGTTGTATTTGGTTTATGTCTCATTCCCTCTCTTTCTCTCTGTGTGTGTGTGTGTGTGTCTCTCTCTCTCTCTCTGTCTCTCCCCTCTCTCTCTGTCTCTCTCTCTCTTCCTCTGTCTCTCCCCCCTCTCTCTCTCTCTCTCCGTCTCTCTCTATCTCTTTCTCACTCTCTCTTTCTCTTTCTCACTCTCTCTCCCCCTCTCTCTCTCTGTCTCTCCCTGAATATAGGACTATGTTGAAACATTCGGGTTAAACACTTCGCCCATAGGACTTCTTCTTCAAGTTTCAACAGCATACAACAGCATAGGCTGCTTGTATTACTTAATTGAGTTTTCCTTATTCATGTGTATGATGCAATAATAAGGAGTACTCAAAGACTTTCTTCCCTTTAGTTGCCCAAGTCTATTTACAGTATGCACTGTACACACATGTGTCCACTTTATGCTTAACCATAATGACCTCATTAAAAAAAATTGTTATGCTTCCTGGGAGAAGTTTTAATTTAAAAAAAGGAAGACATTTTTAGCTTACAGCCAGTAGATATAGATTGCATGCTCGATCTTGTAACTGAACAAATCTTGGAACCAGCAGGATTTGAACCACATCTCATTTTTGTTTCTATTTTTTTAGGATGTCACGCTAAGACACTACTCGGGTTACGTAGAGGAGGACTTGAAGCAGTGCATGAACCAGCTCAACTCAATGCTGAACAGCCAACCCAACAAACAACTTGCCACCGTCCGTAACAAATACTCTCACCCGTAAGTGTATCCTCCAGTCGCTTGCTTAATGTTAAAGGGGGTGTAGCATGGCAAATACTGGGTAACGAATGGACTTGATAAATGGTCAGCGTGGCTAGCATTCACGAAACAGAAGTTCTCCTCAGGCTTCGGTTTCGCGTATGTTGCAGGCCACGGGAAAGACACGTAGTCTCGTCATGCTACACCCCCTTTAAGGTGCTCCGGTACCTCAAAAATCCTTTATTAATTTCAAAGCAACTTTCGAACTGTTTTCAGCTGTAACTGAAATTAAATTAGATGATGTCCTTCGAACCCTCTCAAGAATACTCAATTTCTTAGGAGTGCACACTTCACATTTTATGTAATTGTTTGTCATTGTATTTTGTTTGTTATAGCGCTTTAAGACTTCGGTGGTAATCGCTTTATAAGCACAATTATTATTATTATTATTATTATTTCACAGTATTTAGTTTTCTGTCTAATCCACCTTTTTTCATATCTCTCACCTTGGTTCATATTTATATTTAGGCCCTATCGCTCAATTGAATGTATGGCATTTGTGGACAGTGTTTGGTGTCTTGATATTCCTGGAATACACTCATTGCTTTCCATTAAATGGTTTATTGATTTAGCATTTTCTATCTCCTTGTGACACATGGAGATACTGCAGTATATACTGATGAAATAGTGCATCTGTGTACTCTGTTAATTATTCTGTTTTGTTTTGTTTTCTCTCTCGCATTCTGTTACAGGCTGTTCTACGAGGTTGCCAAGATCCCTTGCATCGATCCACTGGAGCTATGATGCACTGCGTAACTAAATACCAACCTCATCATCATCATCTATCATGAAACATCACCATCATCATTATCATCAACAAGGTCATTCAGCTGTCATCGGAATGTCTGGCCACGACCTCCATCGGGCAGTGATCGGTACAGACCAACATGCAGCAGTATTTTACATGTGATACGTGTCAAATAATGCCTGTGTAGCTGTTCAACATGGTTCTGTAGGGCTCCACACAAGCTATTTCAAAGGGGGTCGGCTTGGTTTAACTTTTGAGGATCTCTGATCTGATATTAAGCCCCCTGTTCAAATTTGAATTTGAATCGTCTTGTGGAGAGGGCCTTGCGTCCCTAGGCAACAGTGAGTGTTGAGCTCAGGCTAATTGAGAACAGTATTGAAAATCAGTTCATGTTTTTCTCTTGGTTTTGTCTCATGGAGGAAATGACAATTGTAGAATATGGTGCTATTAATGAAACACTGTTGATAAGAATCTCATCTCTTTCAGCAAAGTAATACTGCACTGAACATCAGATCAGTTACCTTCTGATTCCTGAATGACATACATTTATGTGCTTTGCAAGACAAGCTACTGAAATCATGGTATTTGATTGCCTGCGAGCAGGTTTATCATTGTTCTGTTGCAAATCTTACTGATAACTTGTGTTATGAAACAGAGCACAGTTTTAATTGTACAGTTTTTGGAACAAGGGCCATACTGTTCGAGATTAAATGTATTGCTTAGCACAAAATGAATATGAACTTTCTTTCTTCATGGTAAAACTGACGACAGAGATCATATTGCACGCACCTCCTGTCTCTCAAATTGAAGAGATTTTGTGATAGATGATGGGTGATGAATATCCTCATGTAAATATAAAACCAGTATTTTAACAATTCAGGTGCCAAGTGTGTATGCTTAAAGATCATTTATATGCAGGTCTTTTTGATGGGCTTTCTTAGCATTTTAGATAGAAAATGAAATTGTGGTCTTCAGATTTTTTTTCTTTCAGTTTTTAGATTAATTTATCAATCAATGTTGTAAATGTGATTGGAAATTGGAGGAGTACTAATGCCTTTATAAATGCATCGCTTCCTACCTCTCTCTGTATTGAGATAAGATTTGTGAGGCATTTTTCTAAGCACAGGCAAAATCATGATGTTTTTGTTGACGTCTTTCCAATTTCAAGACTTTCATTTGATAATGTTTGATTTTTAGTCATTTTGAAAAATTCTGCAGGGGATCATTGTATGAAATTGCTCAAAGAATTATGACATATTGAGATTCTCTCCCTCTTTCTCTCTCTCTTTCTCTCTTTCTCTCTCTCTCCCTATCTACTATCTATTTCCCTCTCATGCTTCCCCCTCCTTCTCTATACCTCACCATGTATCTGAGCTCCTCTTTTCTGATCAATCTCTCTTCTCCTTTCTTCTTTATCTTTATTTTTTCTTCTGTGTTTCTCCATCCTACTTGATTTCCGATAAATTTTCTCTATTTATTTAATTTTATCATGAAAGACAAAAATCAAATGAAAATGTTGATTATGTCTATCGTTTAAAAAACAATCACTTAATCTGAACCACGATTCTTTTAATCTTGCAGCTTTTTAATTTTAAAACATGATTTTATTCAATTTATTAACTTCATTTCAATCAGTGTTGATCATGATGAATTTGTATGTATTCTCACTGTGAAAATTAACATTTTCTACAGAGATTTCCATTAATACTCTTCTGCAAAGAGAAATTATGAAAACTAATATACCCTATGTACAGTGCCTGACAACTGTTTGTAAATATGATATGTACAGTATGTTGTGTATATAATGATTAGGTAGTGCAGGTATTTCCTTAGTAAATGTTGTGAATTATGTGAATTGATATATTGCAGGAGGGGAAACTCACATATCATCTGTTTGGAGTCGCAAGGATGAGAACTTGTGTGTTAAAGTATGCGAGTTAACCGAAGGAAAAAAATACATGGGTGCCGTGAGCAATTTAGCTCTTGTGAGCTCCAGAAGAGCTCTGCTAAAAAAAAAAAAACACCAACAGAATACTTTACAATTGCTCTGAAAAATTACACTTTTCTATCAGGAAATCCCCAAATGAGCTCCTGTAAATGGAAAATATTTTGTAAATGCACTGGAGCTATCGCCCTTGCGGCTTCAAACATACATTATTGATAATATGCTTCTAGTGTACAGCAATAGAACAAACACATGAGAAGCTCCTACCTACCCTTTTTTCCATGATGGAATTTTATACAAATTTTTAAAAGTAGCCGATGAATTCCCAATCCATCATTTTAACCAATTATGGATGGTATTCTTGAAATGAGATGTTTTGGGTATCTGATATATCTGATATTTTTAATGTGCAGCTGCAGTTTTATTCTGATTGCAAACATTTATCAAGGTGTGGCATCAAAAATGTTTTTTATAAATTGGGTAACAATCAGCCGAAATGTTGATTGATACAGGAGTATAGGAATGATTATCCCAGAAGAAAATGCTTTAATTTATTTTATTTGTTTTAAACTTGATGAATTTTATTTTAATGATTTACAGCAGTTAAATGCATTATTGGCTAAAGATTTTTAGCAGCGAAGTATACACGAGATGTTGATTGGTCATGGTTTTATATTCATAAGAATTAAAAATCTGTCGGTCAGACATGACAACATTTTTAAATACTCATTTTGAATTTGAATATTGGGAGAAGAAAAACTTGTTGCAAGTTGCTTTGAAACAATTACCGTATATCATTATTGTGATAATTAATCAGATAAAAGAGTCTTGCATTGTTTGTCACTGTTATTATATGCAATCTACACCCTTCTGTGAAGTAATATTGAAGCATTATTGAAACAATTTATCAAAATTAGAATCACTTTATTGGACCATCATGGAATAAAGAAAAAATGGTGATAAAACAACTGTGTAAATAATGTATATGAGAACAAAGTAATAATGAGAGAAATAAAGTAGTTATGAACATAAGAACTTGTTCTTGATTGTGTTTCTTTGTAGTCTGCAAGTAAAGAGACTACAGTTTTGTTGTATATAATTTATATTTTCATTCATCTCAACGCCCGCCCGCCCGCCCGCCCGCCCGCCCCTACTCCAGAAAAGCAATCGAGGACAACCAAATGATTTTTTTGGGGGGGCCTTAAAACACATCCACAGGGGCATCGATATATATCAAAAATTTAAAGAATTACTATCCATCCATTTTTCAAAATTTCCCCCAAACTTTGAATTTCCCTTAATGGTAATATGATGATGATATACATAATAATAATGGAACCTTCAACCCTTGGATAGAGGGCCAAGGGAAAGAACACCTATACCATAACACCTCTGATACCTGTCCTGGGGCGTGTTTCACAAAGAACCTAAGTTGAACTTATAGTTGGACTTAACAATTATGGAAAGCCATTAGCATCCTTCAAAATATTTTGTAAAAGTTATTTTAAAAGACATATAATGTTGATTCAAATCATTCATATTTTCTATTATCATGGGAGATTTCATGTTCTTGATGTGGAATTTATGCAAAGTCTGAAATTCTTGAATTTTGCTTTTGGATATATTTTATTTTAAGGCTACAAATGGCTCTCCATAATATTTAAGTCAAACTTAGAGTTAAGTTCGACTTAGAATCTTTGTGAAACACCCCCTGGCCCCCTTTGCCATTTGCTCAACAAAACAAGAATTCTAATGACAAGTTCTTTTCAATAAATGCTCTTAGGTATGCATATATACACTACCAATTTTTTTTTCGAGACTCTGGGGCAGTCATAGAATGTGAGATTTCCCTGGGAGCAGTTTTATCAGCCCTATTTTGAAACAAAAATAATCATGTTCTTTCAGACTGCCACTGCTCAAGATTTCTAAACTCGTTATTATCCCCCCCCCCTCCCCTTTTTTTCATTCTTTAATAAAAGTTTGACCTTTTCCTAAAAAGGGGACCTATAACTTTACAAGCTCTGCTTCTTTTATAGGTTCCTCCACTTTTTCTCAAATTATGATGTATTTAAGAATGATTATTTTTGACAATTCTTTTATGAGTTGCAATGTATATATGTTCACTGAGGAAGCGTGTACATCATTTAAAAATTGCAACATTATTATTGTACCGATTTTGGTAATGCACTGCTTTGTTTTGTATTTTGTTTTATTGTATATGTATATGTGATATGAGAAAGTGGAAAATTAATTTGACCATGAACCTTGAACCTCCTTTTGCACTTTAGTCACATATTCTTCTTCTAATTTAACCAAAACCTTTTTTCACACTAATATCTCTGAAGCTTCTGTGTTGTATCACCTACTTTTAAAGATGAGAATATTCTCACTTTAAAATAAAATAGCCCAAATCGGCAATTACATCCCCCTTCCCTCCATCTTTTTACCAACAAATGGAGTAATAAAAAGGCAATTACACCTCCCTCCACAGCCCCCCCCCCCCCTTCCCTTAATTCTTTACATCCCCAAAAAGGAAGTTCTAATTGATTGTAATGTATTTCCCGCAGATGGCGCAATAACTATCATTCAAATTTTAGAAGCTGAAAAGAGTTCGAGAGCGCATGCACCTGTGGAAAAGCTCCCAGCTAGCAGGTACACTAATCTGATCCGAAAGCAAGCCGTCCTCGCTCGGCTCAGGCCTCTGGAAGATCAATTTGATCAACCGGTTCTCCGAGCAGCTGCACGAGCAAGGTGAGAGGTAAATACTGTGAGTTTTCAGGCGGCCAGAGCTGGACGAATAGGAAATACCGTGTCCGTTACGTTACAGAGCTAGAGAGTGTGGTTTATGGTTAAGCCGAGCACCTGAGCTGAGGTGTTTACCAGATTCTGAACATTTCGCTGGAGAACTCCTTTTGGAAATCATTCATTGGAGGTACAGTCGACACTTCAATTAATAGGTGAGTGATATTAATAGAATGTTAATATTCAATACTTCAGTGCGACCTCGAGTTTATTTGATTGATTTGACCAGCCCACATAGAAACTGTGGGAAAGTATTTTGCTGGCAGGAACGCACGCTTCTTTGCCCCTTTTCACGGGGGCGTGGCTGGCGTGGAATCCATTGCTTTTCCGGTCAGATCAAGGCACCCGTATTGATTTGATTTACTCAATAATTTTACTGTTTTGTTAAACGCTGTAATTGATTAACTACTTTTTAGTTATTGTTATTCTTGAAACAATCATAATGCTGGTCATGTTCAAGTTTGTTTTTTAGGAAAGTGAAAAGTCAACTGGTATAATATCACAGCTGAAAGAATATTTTCATAATTTTAGGCCTGCTGTTACAGTTCATATAAATTGTTAAGTAGATTTTAATATCATGATTTATAGACACTTATAATGATGATGGTGATATTTCTTATGATTATGATGATGATGGTAATGATAATGATGATGATGATGGCGAAGATAACATGCACAAAAAAAACGTTATTTACCCTGTATTTTTCTGGTATTTCTTTGAAAACCAAACCATTTTTCTTCTTTTTTTTAAAATAAAATATACCCCCAAAATATTTTCTGTGCCCCATATTTTCACTCTATGTTCATTATTTTGACTAGGGCTGTCATAACACCAAGCCAGAGAGTGATTGCAAATTTGAAATGTCCAGCATTTTAAAAATGATAACAAAATATTCAACTTTACTGACTTCATACTTTTGGCCTGCAATCCTGCATACAATATTTAGATAGGGCCTACTGAACATTGGTGATTTTGTATGATTTTAAGGCCTAACAAAAAAAGATGTATTGCCCTTCAAGCAGACCCAAAAATCTTGAAATCTACAGTCGGCTTTTAAACAAAATTTGTACTTTTTTTGTTTAATCAATCTAAAATGATGTATTATAGCATTCAAAACTGAAAAATATCAGCCCAAAAAGGGGAAAAAAGCAGACACACAACAAAAGTGACTGACAGACCGACCCAGGTGCTGGCACCTAATAGGGCAATACAACATCTTTCTTTTATTTGAAGCCTTAGTACGTTTACAGTACATGTGCAAAACTGCCCAACTGAATTGGAAAGACAGGGACATCTCTGCATTCTGGTCTCTTTCCAGTAACTACCTGGAATATATCAAAACCTTAATCATCATGGTACCAAGCCTAAAACCTGTAAGTGATTTGACAATTGAATTAAGATAGATAGTGATTGGATAATTAGATTGTGTGGCTTTTTAAACTCCATTATTTGTTATACTTCTGACTTCTATACCAAATTCAAATACTAAAAAGTAGTGTTTTTTTTTCATTCCAAAAAAGTCTCTGCTTTATATACTAAGAAACTGCCCAACTGGAAAGAGAGACTAATTCTCTGATCTCTATCCAAAATAATCTAAAATATCAAGACCTTAACCATCATGACACCAAGGCAGAAAGTGATTGGATAATTGAATAAAGTCTCATGCAGTCAATATCTAGCTGTAATTTAGACCTGCCCCGGCTAGTGTAATTGGATTAATGAACAAGCTTTGATTTCCTTTGAGAGGCAATGGCGGGGGAGAATTCAAGGGTACCTTGAATGCAGCTTTCTCACCAGTTTCTACTAGTGTGCGTAGAGACGCTTGATTATTTAAGGGAAAAGAGATAGAGAGAGAAAATAAAAGAATGAAGAAAACATAAGTTATGAAATTTACAATATCAATACTGATACTTACATGTACATGTATAAGCATCATCTAATCAATATTGTATTATATACTATATAGACTGTATATTTAATATAATTTCATTTTGTACATGTACAGTACATGTACATCCAGAATATTCTATGTTTCATTACTTTGATTTATTCATTTTCTTAAAATTTATCACCTGACTTGGTCACTTATTAATACTTAAAAATGCTACATACGGTACATACGGTACATACATGTACGTTTTAAAGTTTTATTCCAGGAAAGTAAATATTTGTATCCCTGGTCAACAAAAATTTACCTTTTTTGTTTCCAATACCTGTAGTCTTTAAAAATATTTATACAACTTTTGACAGGGTTATAAAACTGATCTCATGTATTAAAGCAATACCCTTTTAAAGAGAAGTCCCATGAATAAAAAGAGAAGTTAAGATTAAAAGAATCAAGTTGTTCATATGTATTATGATAATACAGACATTTGTTTCCATTGGTAGTGCAATATACAGTTCACAACTGAATTACTCATACCCCGTGTAAATTTGATGGTTTTGTGTATTCGTTATTCAAGATTGAGAGGTGAATAGGTTGAATTAGGGCCTTTGCTTCAAATGATATGTCACATTTTCAAGAATTAAAAGTTGAGACAATCAATTATTGGTAAGAGTATGAATATTTTAGTTGTTAATTTAACCATCATAGTAGGTCCATGATTTAACTTGTACATGTACATGTACATGTACATGTACATGTATGTATGCAATGTATTGTAAACAAAGATGAAACATAATATCATGTGTTGAGAGCAAGAAGTGTGTTTTCACTGTTAAGTACACGAGTAAACACCCTTCAATCTCTCAGCTGACTGTATATAACAAGGAAATATTTTGAGTCATATCACAAATGCATTAATGCATTCATATCATAGTTAGCTAGAAATTCCTGGAATAGATAACACCCGCAGTTCCGTCCTTGCAAAGAGAGAGGGAGGGAAGGTAGAAAAGAAGAGTGAGAGAGGGAGAAAGACAGGCATACAGAGAGAGAGATAGATAGATAGAGAGAGAGAGAGAGGGAGAAGAGACAGAGAGACAGAGAGAGGGAGAGGAATTAACTATTAAGGAATAAACAAAGAATTGATACCATATCAAATATTTTCATTTAATATGGAATCTGTATTTTGACCTACATGTATGTACATGTACGGTAAGCTATATTACCCCAGCATGGGCCCTTTAACTTCACCTCCCATTAACCTGTCAAAACATTACGAAAGTAATGATAGATGGCAACTGTCCTGTCCCACCCCCTGTAGAGAGATAACTGGAGTTGCAAAGGGTGCATTTACACCAGTGCATGTGATCAGGAATTATATATTTATCGTTTTGAAAAACGTTCATAAATTAGAAATTTATTTGTCCCACAGTCTCCCTGTTTTTTAATATTTTATTAATTGGATTATTTGTTATATTCATGAGCCCTTGTTTAAATGTTGGGGCAGTTTTTGAATGTTTTAGCATTATCGGAGAGAGAGAGAGAGAGGGGAGGGGGGGGGGGGAGAATTTGATGAAATCGCAAAGAAGAATTTGTGATGTTGAAGAAGTCCAATGCAGTATTAGTGATACATACCGGTATGTGCATTCTACAATGTACGAGTATCGTGCATTGTGTTCCAAGGCTACTAATCAAACACAAAGTGGCAGGTCCCCACCCACATGCCTTTTACTAAAAATAAAAATAAATTATATTTTCAATCTTACATTCACCCTAAATATAATTATTGCAAATATTTTTGTATACAATCCCTGTTTGAAAAAATCTATTCCATCATCAATAACTAAGAAAATGAAAATAATGACATTTTCTTGTGTTGTTTTTCATCAGCCTTGTACATTCCCAATAGAAGTACAATCTTTGAGTGTACACATATTTTAAAGAAAATCCACCAACTTGCAATTTATTTACATCGCATGAATTTTTTCCAGTCATGTTATATTCTTTTGAAAATACTTTTGACATTCTATTCCCATTATACCTTTGGAAATGCCCAATATTGAAAGTGCTGATTTTAGGCAAAGGTTTTCAATTTTACTTTTAGATTTGTTTATATACATATATCTTACAGAATTAAAACAAAATGAATATTTTGATATATAGAGCAAGAAAATTATGATTACAATATTCTTTAATAAAAATGCTAAGTGATGTTGAAGGAATGTTGTCCCATTGGAACCCTAATGATATTAGGAGCCCCTAGACTTTTGTGGCTTTCATACTTTCTCATTCCTGTGGCAGGCTGGCTGGCTGTGCTCTATGCTCTAGGCTTGTATGTACATGTAGTATGTAAAGAGCATAAGACCTCTAATTTGAAGGCAGTGTGTAGTTTATTCAGCTTGACGTGAAGCTCCCTTGCCAGTTCACAAAGCAAAGCTCATCGGAACCCTGTACTCTGTGAAAAGAATTAAAGAGAAGTTTGAGTTTTCTGGTAACTGGAAAGAATTCGGATTGTGTTGTGTTTGGTAGGCTTCAACTCAATCTGCGTTTGACATTTATGATATCTGTGATTTGTTTCACTGGCCTCTGCTCAAATTTAAAGGTATTCGGTATGAGAAAATCATTGCTAAAGGCTCATTTGCATACATGTTAATTGGGAAGCATTGTGCATTGACAATTAATATCCACATCTTTTTCACATGAACTTAATGAGACTGGTTATACCTTTAAAGGCATCACTACCATTATCATTGAGTGAATATTTCAAGAATGTGAGGAATGTGAACAGAGCCAAATTATTTATGAAAATGAAAGTGTAAAACATCCTTGAGCATTTGACTGTCAAGTGGATTTGGCGCATTATAAATCATATGTATTATTAAGTATACAATCCCACATATATGTATCTTCCTAGCCTGAAAATAATGATAATGCTCGTTTATAGAAGTGCCTATCCAGGAAGTACCTATCCAAATAATAAATTGATACTTTTTTATAATGAAAACATGACAAGTGTGAACAAGGCCGCTTTATTTACGTACATGAAAATGAAAAATGGAAAACATCAAGTGTAGAATCCCCCATAGGAATAACCTCCTGTGCCAGATATAGGTGCTTTGTGTACATTTCTTGCATACCAACTGTTTGGACCGCTAGCACTCTCGCCCAATCACAAGCCACGGTTGAGCTCCCCTGGAACCCTGCCTGTAGTCTGGGATTTCAGACTTGAAATTGGCCGGGTGACAGCTTTTAGTCTGCATGTAATCTACTTCTTCAAAGTAGGGTTAAAGGCTAACGCTTGGGCTGTTAAATTATGCATAAATGTTGGAAACCTGAGGCCTGTCTCAAGAAACTGTCATGAGAGTCCATATGTACAATGTAAGTTAATGGATATTTGACAAACTTGTTGTAAAAGTAATGTATGTTTGAAGGGAATGACAACAAACTTTAAGAGACTTATTTATTTATTTATTTATTTATTTATTTATTTATTAGTTTTTTTTTAGTAGGGTGGCTCCATCAGTAGTTAAATACTGTTTTCTGTGGAGGCCCTACAGGTTATGAGGATGCCCCCCCCCCCATCCACCTCCATGTAGCTTAATTTACGACTTTGAGTGAATTTTCATTTTCCTTGCTCAACCCTAGTCCAGATTCTGTCTGTTTTTAATTTATTTTTTAATCATCTGTGTCCTCCTCCCTTACACACATCCCATACAGATCGGGGGACCCCCGAAAATTAAATGAAATGCAAGGACTGTCTCTGTTTTAGCGTTGAGGATGTGTTATTTTCTCAGCTGATTGGGTGCGCCACACAGAAACAGTCCAGGCAGTAGACTAACCAAATCTCTTTGGACTAACTAAACCCTTGTTGCACTGACTCTGAGTCTAGCATTGGTAGACTGATAAGCAGCGGGAGGCTAAAATAGCAAAAGGTATCTAGGCAAAGACTACAACAGGGAGTAGGCTCTCCTCTTCCTTTCCCTCTGGTCCTGTAACCTACGGCCTTCTACCGGTTCCTCTCATCCATGATTGGTCCAGTCTCCCCCTCCACCCCTCCCTCTTGAGATGAAGAAATCTTATACCAGGGCGGAGTATTACCCCGCATCATCGTTGGCATCAATACCGGACCCGAGAGGCTCCATTACACAAAAGGCCCTGGCTGGTTACCAATACCAATACCAGGCTCTCTCTCCTCCCGCTCTGCTACCACTGGCAATGGCAGAAACCGCTCTGGTGTGTGGTACGTGACTTTGGGATTGGTGGAGCCTTCACTTTCTCTTTCTGCTTACTCATTGTATGGGACTACAGTATTGACGGAATAATCAAGTCTGGATCATATTCATTCCTCTTTGTCTTAAAGGATCGCAATTTGGTTTCTTTGGATTTAGCATCTTGGTGTTGTACTGTTGTGTAGATATACATGTACATGCGGGATATACTTGTAGGGATGTTTTCATGAGCCTTGATTCTGGAATATATGGATTTATCTGCTTCTGTCTGCTCCAAAAGGAAGATTGCAGCTTGGTGAACCGACCCCCTTTGTCTTTGTTGTTTTTCAAGCATCTAATCATACTTGGTATTGTGTTGTCAATCATGGTTATCTCATCCAGTGTTTAAGTTCTTGCCATGGATGCCATTGTACTTTGTTCTGTCTGGGTTTTAAAAACTTTTTATGAGTTTATTCTGAATTTTTAGAAAGGATCCAAGAGAAATCATGTGATAAGATTCTTTTTTATCCCACCTTCTCCAGCCCGGTCAGCGTCATTTGCATTGGTGTCGCATATACATGTAATAGGGAAATTCAGTTTGACAATAAAATAGAAAATCTGTTATTGCCTTTTCATCCATTGACTACTAAATTGTCATATATCTCCCAAAGGTTTAATGCAGGAATGATCTGGTTCCAATACTTAGCAACTGGATTAAGTCAGAAGTGGGCTGCAGAGGCTGAAAATGAATTAATGAGAAAACTTCTGCACTTTCCCCCCAAATCATCCTGTACCATTGATTGACATGCATCTGATGCTCCCATCACCTGTCAGTGGTAGTCGGATCGCATTTCACCCCCTGTTCGTTCACACTGCAATGATTCATTGTTTTTCATCGTTTTTCATCGTTTTTCATCAGTTAGCCATACTGTTTTTGTATACTGGTAGCCGTACAAATTACAATTAATATTGATATAATCCTGGATGTAGTAATTGGGTTCTAGTTTGAACATCGCATTTACAAAGCTAGTATGTCGAGATGGGTGTTTTGAACGAAATCTTGATTCATCACCTACATGCATGTACATGTACATGCACACGTAGCTACATTGTATACGGTTTTTGTATACAGTTTCTGTATACAGTCATAAATTTTGGTATAATCTTGAATTGCTTTCTAGTTTGACGTCGTATAATGTACAGAATATCAAAGAGCGAAACGCAGGTTTCAACACCGTTTCAAGCGTTTCGAACAAAAATTTGGTAAAGAGTCAGGGTCCGCTCCTCACGTTAACATCTTGCATATTGTATCGTACAAAAGCCATACATTTTGGTGGGGCTTATCATGAGCATACACAGCCATTCTAAGGCGAACATTTGTACACGTATGTCAACTAATCTCTTCATACTTTAAACTTCTATATTAAAGTGTTGTCTATTTATTCAATACTTCTGTAAACATTTATAGCCTACACCTCTTTTCAAATATGATAATTTTTTCTAGTAGTACACTTATTCCAAACTTCTATAAAGTGTATACGTCTCTTTTTCTATTTGATTATTCTTTGAATATGCTTCATTATTCAACACTTCTTTACATTGTGGATGCCCCTTTCCATATAAGATTATTCTTTATAATGTATATGACATTTCGTTATATATTATGACGTTTCATTGAATGTTTCTTTACAAGAATTTCGTATAACTACCCTGTAGTCTGAACAGGGCCACAGGCTCTTGGTTCAATGATAGATAGTGGCCCATTATACCAAGATAATTAATCTCATCATCTCCTTGCATCTAGCCAATTCATACAGACAGGGTCGATAGATCAGGCGGGTTGATTGAGTGTTGCCAATTTGTGGAATGCTACAGGCATGTAGGGGTATGCATCCATCTGCCATCTTATGACGGGTTATTGTCAATTTGATGGCTGTGTTGTACACACTAAGTGGAAACTGCCCATCAAGGAATATAGCCTTCAAAACAATATTTTTCTTTTTGACAGGAACAGACTCAACAAAGACATACATGTATCCTCATTGTGAAGTTTATTCCAATCAGCTATGTACTGTACATGTACAATGTACATGCAGGCATAACCAATTGAAACACCAAAAAGGGCATTTAAAGTAAATTACAAAAAATAGCTTGTGAAAAGTAATTTTTTAACATTTGTTAAAAACTCGATGGCAAAGAAGGGGGGGGGGATTAAACCAAACTTTCCAATATGCTAAATCCAGATCTCCCAAGAATCAACTAATAGAAGTAGAAGTAGAAGTAAATGGTACATGTATTTTTATACTCCTTCTGCTTGTCTGACCAAGGAGTTGACCAAGGAGTTGGTAACTCCTTGGTCGGAAATGTTCAATCAATACCATGATCATGATCATTATACCATGTCAGAGAAGGTATGTTGTTGGAGATGACATTAGTGGAGTTGTTGAAGCTTTTTAAAGCAGTCAGTCATAGGGCGCGTTTATCAAGGCTTGCCACTAGATATGTACATTGTACATACATATCGTACCCCACTATTGAACCCCACTATCATACCCCACTATACGATCGTGATTTGCGGGATGTCGCGTTCATCGTCCCTTCACGATTCAAAATAAAGGCCTTGTGTCTGCCCAGCTGTTTTGACCCGGGAAGCAGACAGTTTCTCGGAGGTCAACTTCACACACATGTATGCTTGTACACAACACCTGGGTGGCATGGCCCTCGCGTACACAGATAACGCGTGGCGCGCGCGCCACGCGTTCCTGATGGGCCCGACCTAGCGCCACGCGTTCTTAAAAAAAAAAAAAAAAATCCGGATTTTCTGGTCCTAGAAATCCCCAAAAAACAGAATATTCTGAATTATTCGTAAGGGTTGGCAGGTATGGTATTAAAAATTCATCAAAAACTTGTAATACTTGTAATTTGTAAAAAATAAATTTAAATTAAAAAAAAAAAAAAAAAAAAAAAAATCAAATTTTTACTTTTTTTTTTTTTGGGGGGGGGTCAAATTTTCCCTCGGGTCGCGCCACGCGTTTTTAATTTCTTGGCGAGAGGCCTGCTGGGTGGTCCTATTTGTACGTGAGGTTCAAAACAGCTTTGCGTTTATCGATCTCTCAGAAACGTGATTCTGGCTGTATGTCACATACAAAACACACCTTTTTGCGTCTTTAGATATGCCCATATCTAAAGCCCTTTAAAAAAGGCTTTGCGTTTATCAACTTCTAAATTTGCCTGAAAGACGTTTGAGAAACCTGATTCTAGCCAAAAATTTGGTCGATAAACGCAACCATAGTCCTCTGGGTCTCCTTCACATTTTTTTCCATCCAAGGTTCTTCCCCTCCCTCTGTTCCACTCACTCACTCACTCTAGTCATTTTGCGATGTCCAACCCTCTTGCATAGAGTGAGAGTCCATCCATGGTACAACAAAAGGATAATAAATTTGTGCCTGGTATTCCTGCTTTCAAACTTATGTGACCAATTCCTATGGTTATGGTTTTTATCAGGGAATACACAAACAGGAGCATTGGATCGATTCCCCTCGCATAGCTCAAAAAGAGTTGTGGTAAAAAAGGAATTAAAACAATTCCAAGAACAAGAAAGAAAAATATACCTTTGCTTTCAAAATTGCATAAATGCTACCATGAGTGTAAAATATACTTTTCACTTATTAAAGTCTGATATACCTGTAAATTGGCTTTTTTTTTCTTCAACAAATGACTGAATTTCTGAAGGTGTTAGTTTGTAAGAAAAAAAAATATACTTTTCCCATCCTTCGACATTAAATCAAAGTAGTATCTCTTTGATTAAACTCACAGAAAGCGAGACTTGTATTTTAAAAATACCTTCATTTTGATCAAGAAAGTAGCCTTGTACCATTCCATATTTGGGAAGATAAGGACAATAATTCATATTTAATAAATCTAATTTGTCAATTGGCCTACATTCTCATGTGATGATGGATTCAATTTTCTTTTCATTCAACGCCTAATAATTCAAATTTGTACAGGTGCTAAATCGATTGGTATGTCAGAATCTGACATAAACCCAAATGTACATGTATCGGGGGCCCAGACTGGTTGTTTTATCTCTCCCATGTGTTTCTTATCCAAATCTCAGAGATAACATTAATCTATACATGTGTACTGAACCCCATCTACCATGCCATTATCGGCTTAACTGTGTAACAGTTATCTGTGTTTGATTGTTGATCTAGGACTCACCTCAAGGCTGTGATGGCGTTCAGGTGCATCAAAAACAGTGTTCTGAATAACGTTCTAAAGTGCATACACAATCTGCTGTTTGAAATCACATCAACACCCCAAATCTGTCTGATGTGTTTCCCTCCCCAAACCCAAGTTACATTTTGATATACATGTAGATAGGTCTACATTGAACTATAGATAGTTTTTTGTTATAGAAAGTGTTAATAAAAACAAATTTAAAAGTATTATTTCAGGAATTTCAGCTTTTGTATTGTTTTCTCAACCTTTTGGTGGAATCAGAATTTGTTTGGTGCTGAAGTGATGATTTAAAAAAGCAGGGCAACTCTTCCCTTTTCACTCCCCCACCCCAAGTACATATATGGAGACCTCTCTCCCAACACCTATGCTGGAATTTGTACTGATAGTTGAATCCTATTATTTATCTACTTATTCTACTACCATGTGAACACAGTTGCAACACTGTTGGAAACATTGTTTAAACCTCTGTGAGAACACATCAGCCTATCTATTGTTCTGCAGAAAGATATAGGCCTATTTAATTACCCTGTAATACAGAGGGTGTTTCTACATTTGTCAAAGAGATCTGTCACTGACACTACTGCTTTATTCCTTACAGGAGGTGATGACCATGGCCGAGAAGGTTATTGCCCTGTTTGACAATATGCAAGCCTTTGTGATGTACTAGTACTGCAGGGACCAGGATTTGCAAATAACACCTGCATATGTTACAGATATGTTTTCGTATCTCCACTTCTTTTACCCCTTGAATTGGTCTAGAAAATGTTCTTGAAAAGGTTATTGGCATCGCCTGTTTGATATTACATAAGTCTTTGTCATGTATGTGTACAGTGACAGCAACCTGTGAAATACCTTCAGCGGAAGATTGTGGCAAATTTTTAGAAGTCTCCATTTTCACCTTGAATTTTGTTTTGATTTATTTGAGGATTTTAACATACCAGGGATTATTTTAGAATTCTTGAAAAGGTTATTGCCCTGTTTGATAATATGACACTAGTAAGCATTTGCAATGTACTGGTACTTTGACAGAGACCTGCAAGATACCTATACCGGTATGTACTTTACAGTTAGCAAATCTTTAGAACTTTCTCAGTGTTTTCATTTCTTTGTTTCGATCCATCCTGTGATTCAAGAAGATGTTTTGATTTGAGGATTATACATGTACATGTACGTGGTAGAAACAACATTCTGCTAAAGGTTAGTGTTGGCTATTCTCTGTCATACTGGCAAGAGCTTGTGATGCAGATTCTGGCAAATCTAGAACTGTTTCTGCTTCATCTTTACCTTCATTTGATCTGATCAAGAAGTTGGTTTTCACAAGCATTATGGTTGGAGGACATTACAGTTTACAAACATTATTCTCCTAGAGCCTTTTACTCAAGGTGTTCTCTGCAACATTGTCAGGACCCTGTGATATATCCCTTCAAGTACAACTGTATATTTTTTCGCAAATCTTTAGAACCATCTCAATATTTCCACCCTGGCTTCGACTTGATTTGATCTGACTCATCAGTTAATTTTACAAAGCAAATCTTGTGATTGAAGGAGGACAGTTATAACAATATTCTGGTAAAGGTCATTGTCCTCTCAAACATTATATATTGCCAGTATTTGACTTATAGGGCTTTGCATCCCAGTCTACAGGAACCTGTGAAGGCCCTCCAACTGCAGATTTTGAAAACTGTAGATTTTGGCAGTTCTTTGGAACTTTCTTAGTGTTTCCATTTCTGTCTTTATCTTGATTTGTTCCAATGATCCAATCCATCAGGTGATTCAAGCAAACATTTTGATCGGAGGACAATGCATGGTACTAACAACATCCTAGTAAAGGTCATTGTCCTCTCAGGCATTCTTTGTAATACTGGCAGGAGCAATTGACATCCTTACAACTGCAGATTTTGAAAAATATTTCGAAATCTTTTGGCGTTTCTGCTTCACTTTCAATTTGATTTGTTCTGATCTATCATATGATTTAAACAATCAACAATGCTCTGAAAAAATGATTTCGTATTCGTTGTGATACATTCATTGGGTGATTTTAACAAGCAAACCTTACAATCAAAGGATTATTTGGAACTGAGAAGCTCTTGTTAAGGTTATTGACCAGTTTGACAGGTCTTTGTCATACTGGCACAAGTGGTAGCGATACCCAATCGAAACATTGATTGTCACAAGTTTGGAAGATTGGAAGGGAGGAGCCACATTATTGATTTATATTGTTGAGTAAACAATCATGCGTGAGAATATTGTAAGTTGGCCTATTATTTGCTTGTACATTGTAAAATGCTTTATGCATTATTTGTAGTGTGTGGTATAGTGCATGGTTCAATGACCTACATTTACATGTAATCAGAAGAAGAGCAAGTGAATTTCTTGATGATCATTCTATATTCTGTCTTGAGAACTTCATTTGAGTTTGAGTTTTGTTGAGTATATTGGTTTTCATTTGCAGGTTCGTTGGCTATTTTTGAAGATACTAATTTGTTGAGCTGTTGAAATAGCTTCTTCTAGAGGTAAAGGATTTATTAAAAAGCTTGCTATTTCAATTATCTTGTTCCAGTTGATGATCACTAGCCTTTTATCGTCTTTTTTGTGGGGCCAGAATGGCATCAGGTCTGTGTTAAAGAGTTAACACCCTTCTGGCCCTGAAAATACAATATGTCTGATAGTGATGATTTATGTGAAGCTTCACAGGTTTTTATTGAGCTCACAGTAATCAATTGCATTGAACATATTATCAAAAGATCTTTCTTTCAATTAATGTCAGCACAAGTTTTGTATAACTTCCATCCTTCCCCTTTTGCATTTTGAATGAAAACATTTAATTGAAAGAGAAAATTCAATGCCTCGTGCTCTAGCGGAACACTGATTTCTATCTCCTTCAGGTCCAAAGTCTTCCTCATATGACTTTTGTTTAATGTTTAGGGTGATTGCTCTGTAATTGTTCAAAAATGAAGTCAAATTTTCGTCATGTTATACTTTTTGTGATTTTTCTGCAGATATCATTGACTGGATATTCTTTCATGAAATTCAGAGACATACACAACCTGTCATGATCAATAATTCTATTGAATGTGATTCAAAGTTTAAGACTTCCTTTCGATGAAATCTTAAACAAAGAAATCTTTTCTATTAATGAATACAATTGAAAAAGCAAGGTGCCCTCAGCAGGGGTAGATTCAGGATTTTATAAACAGGGGAGGGGTAATTTTCAGAAAGAATATCTGAAGAAAAAGAAAAGGCAAGGGGGAAAAGAAATGATTATTCATCAGGTAATTTGGGTCAAGTATTTGGAAAGAGGGTCACATTTTTTTATTTTTTTGTTTTGTTTTGTTATAGTGTAGGTTTCGAAAGGGGCACATGCTGGTATAGTGCCCCCTAAATCTGCCAGTGGCATGTTTACGGAATCTCTCTTGACTTCCTCTTTATCCATTTTTTAGCAATGTTGTGTCAAATTTGCTAACAATAGTTCCGGCAAAGGAAGTTTTTCTGGTTTTGTGGTCTAGTCCTGCTTAGCTGTGTGATTTCTTTTCATTGGATGATTGTGGCCTAAGGATATGCGGAGCTGACCACATGGTGTTTCTGACTTTTCGATGTCAGATTCAATATTTCAGCCATTGGATTACACTAGCAATATCACAAAGGAGAACCGGTTGTAGGAATTTCGTCATTGGTACCAAGAAGTCTATGATGTTTATATGCACACATGTACTGGTACATGTGTATAGTCGTCCATGTACATCTGACAAGGAATATGTTTTTTTTTCTCAAAACAAGATCAACTTTGAATGCGATATGGAACTTTTCGGCTGTATTGACTAAGTGACTTATATCTATTGTGTAATGAGAAATTGGGAATATATACGTCACTGAATTTGCATAACTTGATGAGGTAATTGTGGTTGGTGCTTTACCACTTTGGAATGCCTTACGTTTTGTATTGAGTGGCCCAGCTAGGAGTGGCTTTCTTTAATTGCAGATCTGCTAATGCTGTTATTCTGGTTCATTTGACTACTAGAGATGAGGGATATTTTTTTTACAGCGATTGTGATTTCTTGTCTAGGGCTTCAACCCAAAGGATCAGAGAGACAAAAAAATTAAGCAAGAGCTTAACTACCAAAGAATCAACATAATTAAAAAGAGACTAGTCAGCATCAAGGACAATTTGACAACATTTTTGATTTTTATTTGAGGAACAGACTTTGAACTCCCACTCCTAAAGCATCCCGCCGGGTGACAAAATACAAAATCTACACCAGTCGCGACATTCAGCCATGACTTTGCCATCGCGATAAAGAACTTCTTGAAAGTGTACATTTACGGAATCGGAGAACATCTCTCACTCAGCATGGATACGGCACGCTATACCTACAACAGCATCGGACGCACGCATGGCTATCCTATTTCAATGCGGTAAGTCGTTGATGGGGTTTCAAATTATCACTTTCTACGAGGGAAGAAAATTGAGTTGTGTTACTCCAAAACTAGTGGGGAAATTGAGTTTGTAAGTGGGTCGTTGCAGAGCATTTCTCTTGAGAATTATATGACACATTAGACATTAGAGGTCATATTTGTTTGTTTCTTTCTTTTATTTATTCACCATGTAAAATAATTGTTTACAGATGATCAAATTCACTGGGTTGCATCGAGATATAATACATAGTAGGAACAGTGCATAAACAAAAATGTTTGAAGCGCAACGTCCCTGAAAGTGTCTGGTGTGTGAAGGTGTCATATAAAGTGTCATGTACTTTTACTTTTACAGAGTTTCTGTTGTTTATTATTGTTCCAATTCTTGATTTTCTTGATATCTAGACCCTACATGTCAAGTTACAATGTTTTCCATGTATCAAATTCACCATCTTGTGTTTTTCCATGCCTAGCGCGCATGTGTACAATACAACATCAATAATATACTGTATCAGTTGCAGAGGAGAACTCGAAGATGTTTTGATATTATTCATATTATTATGATGTGGGTTTATTAGCATCTCAACCTGGAGACAAAATTGTTATGATGATAATGCTCTGGGTTTATTAAGGCACTTTATGCATCGACAGTGTCTATTTGGAGATCCATGTACGTGTATTTTATTTCTTTAAGGTCATCGGATTCAGGCTTGCCCTGCACACATTCTCCACTCCCAACCTTTGGATTGAGAATTTTGAATGAACCAATATACCAAGACACCTCCACAATATTCTAATTTTAATACAAAGGTTTATATATTTACACATTTGTTGACACTATCAAAACATTTCTATTTTTCTCAAAGCATTGCTAATTATCTATTGTTTCTGCTTTGATTGTACACATTCTAGCATATGTGAGACATTGAAATAATCTAAGAGCAGAGAAGTTTTGGTTTAATTGCGTGTGTGTATGTTTTATGAGTAACATTTTTGTCTGTTTGGGCCACAAGTCTATTACTTGTCAGTCATTTTTGTTTTTAATTTAACACAGGGTAGACTTAATCTGGCTCTTAGCAGACCATTTCATCATTTTCATGAATTCCAATATCAACTCTAACTTAACCAAGAACATATTTTGCAATGAATTACTTAGTTACCGGTATTCACTCTTTGTGAGCAGACTGATGTGGGGAGCTCATTGTGTTTGACAAGAATTGAAAAGCGTTAGGTACTTAAAGATGTCAACTTCAGAGTTCCTGTGAGAGCTCGGGAGTTGGACGAAAAGTAGGTTGATCTATCTCACTGCTCTAAATGCAAAGACCCACTTGACTTGTTCCTCAGAGCCCAGTCCTACTTTTCTAGTTCCCCATCCCCCACGCTTCCATTATAACTGCCTGCGCTCCTCATTGCAATATTGATTAAACGATGCTCCTTTTTTTTACATGGAGATATCGGTGTCATAATTTATGTTCCATCCTCAGCCCAGCGCTTCTCCGAGCTAGAGTGTCGGTCAAGGACTCTTAGGGAACTATATCAATAATCCGCCCAAGACATGCGGCGAGCCTTTCTCCATTTCCCAGTTGTTCCATCAACGTGCTATTTAAAGACAGTTCATTGACTCGCCCGTGTTACTACGCTCAATTAGTGACGATGTATGGATATGAGACCGAAGCGATCCCCCAGTCGATCGTTCAATAGTGCATGAATATTATCTCCCAAGCTCTCATCATGTATGAGCTACATACAGTGGAGGTCTTCCATGTTCATGTCGCGATGTGAGGATGACAGTTGTAACAGGAAATATGGTTAATTTTTGTGTATCATGGTAGTTTTTTTCCCAGCATCTCTGGAGACAAACTGCAATATCTTTCCTCTCCAATATGTTTTCTCTCTTGAAAGCCAAAGATGTGTTTTATAATTTGCCCATACTATGTTGGAATTTAGTAACATACATCTTATAATGTGGAAATTAGGCTTTTCTGGCTTAGTTGCAGCAGATGATAATTTTAATTCATCTGTTTATGTACATCTATAGGCTTATTTAACATTTACAGTCTACCAAGAACTGACTTTTAAATAGAAACAAGAAAATGTGGTCTTTATTGCAGGTACGTGGCCCAATTAGCCCTATGCATACATTGAAAAGGCAGAAACAGCAGAAGGTAGGAAAATTAGCAGAAGGAACTCTCATATCAGTACTAATTTACAGCAAATAGTACACTATCACTTTGTGTCTATAAGGCGTGTCTGCACTATCTCGAGATTGCCAAATATCCAGCTATTTTGAACTATCCCGATCGAAACTATCCAGCTATTTGCGTCTTCATTAGACCGAAGTGGCAAATTAGCTGGATAGTTGGTCGGGATAATATCCCAAGATATCTCGGTCTAGTTTGCAAAATATCCTTCTATTTCCCAACTAGCGGGATAGTTTGCGACCGTCTTCATTAGACCGAAGTACGGAGTCAAATATCCCGATCCCATCATGCACAATGATTTCCGGTTTTCCTCGCACAGTATGCGATCTATACTGCTCAGCGCACTGACCTTGTGGCTCAGCGCCGCGCTAGTACAACTAGTAAACACGGAAAACCGCAAACTAGACCGAGATATCTTGGGATATTATCCCGACCAACTATCCAGCTAATTTGCTACTTCGGTCTAATGAAGACGCAAATAAGCTGGATAGTTGGCGATCGGGATAATTCAAATAGCTGGATATTTGGCAATCTCGAGATAGTGCAGACACGCCTTATGATAATTTGAAAGTTAGTCTTAGCAAAAAGATAAGGTGAAAAAAGTACCCCCCCCCCCCCCCCCCAAAAAAAAAAAAAAATCACCTGGAAATGTGCCAAGACCTGCGCGCCACCCATCAAGTGCTGTATTATGAACATTCCAAACTTCCCACCCTATAAGTGCCATATAGCTCAGTATATATTCACCTGTCCTTTATACCATGGACCTATACTGCTTAAACCCACACCAGCTGAGAAAGAAATACAGCGCAGACGTGCCTGCATGCCCTTTCATTCTTTATAATATACCACCAATGCCCAAAACAAACTCTGGTCTCTTCTCCCAGTACCAGGGGAGGGGGGGGGGGGGGGGGTATCCAGTCCTTTGAATCAAGATGGGCGCACTACACGAGAGCTATATGCTAATGCCTGCAGTTCAGCACAGCTAAGGGTGCACCCTCAAACAAATGCTCAATATCACTGTTTTACTATTGGGCCATACACAAGTTGGTTTTGTTTTTTTAATTTTAAGAATGTGCCTGCATACCATTATCAAATAACAAGTGATTCCCTAATTTAGAATACAACTGATAATATTTTTCTTGGTAGGATATATATCAGGAGGTGCACATTATACCCCACCCCCTCCCGCCCCCTCCCTCGACTGCCTGTCCTTCAAATATGCTAGTTCTCTGTGCCCTGCTCACTGTCGACACACCTGCCCTCTCCCCGGATGTTGTGCCGAATACAAATTCCTCTGATTGCGCCATCAAGAGATATTGGCTTGCTCGCATGCTTCATTAAAGGTGGAGTGCTCTTGAAATGTTCTGCTGATCCATAACGATAGATAGATCTACTTGTATACGGAAGGCTGATATTTGCCATCAGTTTATTGCTGAATCCCTCACCTTTACGAGAGTCTTTATTCTAGCCTTTCCGATCCTGCCACAATTCACAGTAATGTACCCGAGATATAGAGAGATTTGCAGTGAGGAAATGCTATAGCCCTTTTCTGTACATCTAGTCCATTGGAAAAAGATAGCAAAATAAATATGGGGGAAAAAAGTTAATTTGTAGTTAAAAATGAATTAGAAAAGAAGAGAAAAAATTGTGCTTTGGGTTGGATACCAGATCAATCTGGTCTAGTGCAAAAAATATGACCTACATGTATATAAATCTGATATTTTCTAAATATTTCATATTTTGTGAAGTCATAATATTTCTTATTTTCCTTTGCACATTTTTTTCATTTTTATTTTACATAACTCAAAATATTACTCTTGTAAAATTAGAATACTCTCTGTATACAATGTATGTGTAATGTAGTTCATATGCAAATATTTGTATGGAAGTGTTTGTTTTGATATGAAGCTCAATGTGATGTAGAAAATTTCAATGTCCCATTTTGAGTTGTGAATACTTTGCAGAAAAACGTCTTTTTCTCATTTATACCAAAAATATGAATGAAATATGTTTGTATTTTTTTGTTCTGAGATTGTATAGAGAGCTATTATCGAACTTTGTAAGTTAAACCATGCACTCTCTGCCCTTGTAATTTTTAGTAGTCAAATCATTTTTAATAATAATAATAATAATTATATCATTTCAAAGGAGATTTGATTTTGAAGTCCATCAATTACTTTTTCCAAGCTCTCCCTTTTTAGTTCATATGGATTGTAAATTTGTAATCTATAAATTGTTTATACATTTCCGGTGGTTCGGTTTACGTTTTAAATCATATGGTTGATTTTAAGACTATGTGAATGTTTATTTGCTTTAGACCTTTTACAAGTGCTGTATTTTTTTAGAGATTTTAAAGAATAAACCAATCAAATTAGTCACCTGAGATTTTGAACAGTAATAGACAAAAGTACAAGTGAATCTATTCTCCCATTTTGAAGATTCCTCAACATTTTTCTGATATAAATAGCGCTAACCACCTGCTTTTCATGTTTTGCTAAAGGCTATATTGACATAGCATTTTGTTCTAATTTCAAACGATTTACAACTTCATGGCACGAAGATCAAAAGACCTTTGTCTACATGCTTGACAGCTAGCTTTTATACCCCGTGTTAGCCACGCCACATTTTTGCCACCTTTCAGACACCTCTGACTAAAAGCTGAGTGTCACCTTTAATCCGAGACGCTCCGTGCATTATTGACTAAATTTCATTTTTACGCCAGAGAGGTGAAGGGAAATAAACGGTGCAGATGTTGCGTGAGGTTTCACCACGGTACCGCGACACGTCTGCGTGCCCCACCGAGACCGTGGCTTATTCATGGATGCGCATAACGGTGATGGAAAATAATTGTTCGAACAGCAAGGAATGCAATTTGATCTATGTGCAGAGTGTCCTAATTTTAAAGGGAATGATTGAATGATTGCTGTATGTTTTTTTTTATAAGGGTATGATTTAAAGCTCCAATAAGCCCTCTGTGTATATAATGAGTAAAACCTGCAGTGTGCATTTTTGAAAGCCTGCCTATTTCTACCTGTAAATGGTATAGAGTGATTTGAATG
>JAVYIG010004205.1:0-10000 GCA_035222895.1 Strongylocentrotus droebachiensis | reverse complement strand
ATACATATGATTTAGGGACGCTGGCTGCTCGCAGTTGATTTACACCCCTCTGTGTGCATTTTAATATTTCCTCTGGGATTCGACGACTGAAAATTAATTCATATCCATTTGTCACCTTTAGATTGTTGCGCAAACTGATGAAAGGGGAAGCGCAAGTGAGCAATAAAAGATCCGGTTACGCCAAAAATAAACACCCAATCACAAAGTTATGCCACGGTTGTGCACAGTTGCAACTTCGCACGGCTACGCCTGGGTTGGAATGCTTAGGAACGTGCCTCCAGAGGTACTTTGTGCATACTAGATTACACAGACAGCTTGCCAAGGCAGAAAAGCTATTAGTTTACTCGTATTTGCATGACTGCTTGGCGCGTCCATGCAGGGCTAAGACGTGAATGGGATTCCGAGCTCAATCCAGGCTGAGATTAGGCCCGTAATTTCCCTTTTTTACCTCTTTTTTCTTTCTCTTCTTTTCTTTTCATCTCAACCCACCCTCTCTCTCTCTCTTTCTCTTTCTCTCTGTTTATATTTTTACAAGGGCAGTACTTATACATGTAGATTTGATTCTGTTATACACCCCCCTTTTCTCTCTCTCTCTCTCTCTCACTACCGGTATTCGTACTGGTGCAGCACATAATAGATTTTATAGTTCTGTTGAACAGTCTATTTTGCAAAGACCTGCTGAAGTTATATATAGAGTTGGAATTAAAACCATTTTATTGGAAGTGTTGAACATTTGAGGTTCACCATTTTGACTATTCAGCTTCATCTCTAGAAGTGGGGGAGATTTATTTAGACTTCGCCTGAAGCTGGGGGTAAGCCTTTTGTCAAATTCAGATTAACTTGTTTTGCTCTCTGGGTATTACTTAGTAGCTTGTATGCTCGTCTGCTAAATATAGTACACTGTATTGACTCGAATCACTGGTTCAGTGTAATTCCTTTACAAAAACACTCCAATGCATGGTCTTTAGGGAATTTAATGTGGGGGAACTCTATAAGCAAATTTCAGCTAATAAGTTGTAATATCAGCTGTAGTTTTCATTAGTTTAATTGTGTGTCTACAGTAAATGCAAGGTATTAAATAACCTCTATGATAATTGGCAGCTGATAAGTAATGTTTTATATCAACTGAAATACATGACCATTTGTACATGTACCTACCTGTATACATGTACGGTTAATAAATGAATTATTCGTACCTGTACCAATTTTCATATGCAGTCAACATTGGCTTGGCACAATTATATAAGTGCGCATTTAATGCGACGGGTGAATTGCACATTTATATTTATTATTGAACATGTGATGTCACAATGCTTATGTTATGAGTAAGAAATTTGCATTAAAGTCGGCTTGCGAAAGTAAGTTGCTTAGATGTGATCTGAATACGAGTAAAGACATTTTACTTAGGTAAGTAAAATACTTGCTTGATCTGTGTATCTGCGATTTAACCAGCCTTTTTATCATACACCTGTATACGGGTATAGTTATCCAAACTATAAATGCACTGACTTGTCACTCTGATCATGTCTGTGCGAGAGATTGAACAATTCATGAATTCAAAGACTTGATGAAAGGCATTAGATAAACCCTCACGTCTTAAGTTTCTATCCAATTACATAATGGAAAGCTTTGAATAAAGTCTTAACAGGCGTGTCTGCACTATCTCGAGATTGCCAAATATCCAGCTATTTGAATTATCCCGATCGCAAACTATCCAGCTTATTTGCGTCTTCATTAGACCGAAGTAGCAAATTAGCTGGATAGTTGGTCGGGATAATATCCCAAGATATCTCGGTCTAGTTTGCGGTTTTCCGTGTTTACTCGAGGTCAGTGGTTGCGAGGTCAGCGCTGAGCGGTATAGATCGCATGTGCGAACCGGAAATCGTTGTGCATGATGGGATCGGGATAATTGACTCCGTACTTCGGTCTAATGAAGACGGTCGCAAACTATCCCGCTAGTTCGGAAATAGAAGGATATTTTGCAAACTAGACCGAGATATCTTGGGATATTATCCCGACCAACTATCCAGCTAATTTGCCACTTCGGTCTAATGAAGACGCAAATAGCTGGATAGTTTCGATCGGGATAGTTCAAAATAGCTGGATATTTGGCAATCTCGAGATAGTGCAGACACGCCTAACGGCTACTGTTTGTCATGGATATAACTGAGAGAAAGTCTTTAATGACTATTAATGAACCTTAGGTGTGATGGTGCATATAAATGAAATCATTATTATGTAGATCTGCTATCGGAAGGAATTTGTGTTGGATTTCAGATACAAGATGATGAAGGCATTTTGGAGCAATACATCCATTTAGTATACAGCTTATACAACTTCTGAAAACAGAGAACAGACAAATTCATTGAAAATTCTTTCAACATAGTTTTTTGAAAATAATGCTGTGGCTCCATTATCTTCCAAATCCATTAATGATCAGTCTTGTAAAGCACCTTTCAAATGGCAAACATTTGAAAGAAATATATCCACAGCAAAATATTCCTTGTATGGATTAAAGCCTCGTTAGATTTCCCTATAGTTTAGAGATTGGAAAGTTCTGTATTAGGTTTATGATATTTTTCTAATTTTGTGTGCCTTGATTATGATAAAAGAATAAAAAGTGAACAAATCTATTTGAATTTATCAAAAGTTGAATCATTTGAATGAGCTCAAGCCAGGTCTTCTGCACAGTGTTATGTATTTGGTTGGTCTGTTAATTAGCTCAAAATTGCAGCATGCTGGGATTGTAATTCATCATGCTTTGACATTTTGAAGAATTTATTTGTACTGATCTATAACCCGCTTCTACAAAGAGTTTGATAACACTAGGGTATTGCTTGGCCTATAGCTACATAGTGCATATAGTGCATGAGCACAGATTGTAATACGAAGGTGCATCCAATGTGTACGAGTATATAACAACCCACCTCCTTCCCCCCCCCCCCCCCCCCCCAAAAAAAAAAAAAAAAAAAATGGAATGGAATCAACCCCTCACATCAAGCTGATTTTAACCAAAGACATATAAACATCAAATAAGCAAGTTTGTTAGATAACAATACACCTGTAGGTACCGTAACAATGAATGCATGAGACAATTTTTTCCTGTTTTTTATGCTCTTTACGCATTTTCATTTGAAACTTTAATTTGTTCGATGATTTCATACCTACCAATACAAAGAACAAAATTGCCAATCATATGAAATTGTCTTTGATTTGTTATCAATGTAAAAAGCTCTCAGCGATGTTTTTTCCTTTCAAGGTCACTAACAATCAAACGTCTTTTACTACCTCTTCAAAATGTTGAGTACTACCTTTAAAGACCTCTTGCCCCTCTACTAAAAGCCATCAAAAGTCAACAGAAGTACAAACGGCATTTCCTCTCACTACAGCTGTGCTATTGATTGTTTGCTTTGTGTTCTATGGAGATCTTTTGTAACTGCAATCAATTATTGATGAGGTTTATTGATGAGCAGATCATCCATCAAGGGCTGGTGGATGCATCCATATCCACCTTCAGTTTACGTTTGCATTGATGTTTTAATGGAAAGATTTGGTAAGGAGTACCAGTATTTCATTACTGTCTAGGCGTGTCTGCACTATCTCGAGATTGCAAATATCCAGCTATTTGAACTATCCCGATCGCAAACTATCCAGCTAATTTGCGTCTTCATTAGAACGAAGTAGCAAATTAGCTGGATAGTTGGTCGGGATAATATCCCAAGATATCTCGGTCTAGTTTGCAAAATATCCCACTATTTCCGAACTAGCGGGATAGTTTGCGACCGTCTTCATTAGACCGAAGTACGGAGTCAAATATCCCGATCCCATCATGCACAACGATTTCCGGTTTTCTGTGTTAACTAGTTGTACTAGCGCGCGCACATGCGATCTATACCGCTCAGCGGTGCATGATGGGATCATCATATCCAGCTAATTTGCTACTTCGTTCTAATGAAGACGCAATTAGCTGGATAGTTTGCGATCGGGATAGTTCAAATAGCTGGATATTTGGCAATCTCGAGATAGTGAAGACGGGCCTTCTGTGTGGGTATATAGTGTAAGGGTATTGAAAAGAAACAAAGTAAACAGTATTGGAGACAACTCACATGTACATTTATCATTGATTTCTAAGGGTAGAGATATTTGTTGTTATTGTTGTTGTTGTATTGAAGGGAAGGGGACAAGAGGGGGTGTCAAAAGTAGAAGTATAGGATTTCCAAAATGAGTTTTATATGCTTAAGTTGGATAGGTTCATACCTAAAAGATACTTTGGGATGACCCATTATTACTATCCCATGCTTTAATGTCACTTATGAGATCAAATATTTACAAAATGGCTGTGAAACATAAAAACGAACGTCCTAGTTGTGGAGTGTGAATACATCCTTCCTTGTAGGAGATGTAGTGATAGTTGGGCATTTCAGCTGTCATTTAAGAGATGTTGTTTGGACAGAAGAGTGTAAAAAGCTTTAATCGGTTTCCTGAACGTTTTAATGAATGTAGGGCCTACTTTCTCTGGAATGGCCATTAGATTAAAGTTGGGGTAAAGTCTATGGAGAGAAGGCATAATTATCTGTAAGTGATATTTCATTTTTGACAATATTGAACTGTTTGTTAGAATCTTAGACAATCATATTCATTATTAGGTACAGGTAACAGTAAAATAGAGAAGGCAGATGGGTATTACTGAGGTTGCTTGTAATAAATATACATCTGCTCAGCTTGCATGACCATGAGATACAAATGGAAAATCTGAGAAACTGAGAAAGGAATCTGAAAAAGAGGCTGGCAAGGTGCCACTTGCAAATTAACCTTTCGTAATAAAATATATAAAAGTGTTTCATATTCAACTTTATTATATGATTGGTGTTTTCATGTTTTGTATATCATTCAGACCTAAACTATTGACATTTTATGTTTGAAAGTGTCTTTGATTGTTCAGTATAATTTATACAAAAATGTATATCTTTATTTGATCGTACGTATGTATCTGTAGTTCAGCTTCCACACTAGCTTTTTTGGAAGGGGGTCCGGATTTAACTTTTTGCAGTCTGTATGCATGAACCCTACTTAGCTTTTCCCCCTTTAAGGAAGCATGAAATCCCTTGAAATTCAGATTTTATTAATCATATCGTCCTTGTTTTCACGAAGTGACGGTAGTGAGGAAAATCGTAACGCAAAGTGAATGCAATTTTTTTTCACTACCGTCACTTCGTGAAAACAGCGACGATATTTAGATCCTCAGAGATTTTTATTTTTCACGTTTTAAAGTTTATATAAAATATATATTACACATTTTTCCAAAATCCTATCATAAATCATCGTCAGATCGTATAGAGTGTCCCAGGCTTCAGCATGAGCAGAGCCACGCTTGTGTAGTTTATGGTTACTGGGGGGTGTTTCACAAAGACTCAGATCGACTCTAAGTTAGACTTAATTATGGCAGGCCATTCATGCCACTGGTTGCTCTCACCATTATGATCTTTAGATAATATTTTTATTCCTTTAATAATGAACTATCAAAAATGTAAATTCTGTAGATTTGTGACATACAAATGTATGTCCCTTGAGTCGAGACCAATAGCATATTTGTAAAACGCTTAGAGACATTTGTATTAAGCGCTATATAAAAATTAATTATTATTATTAGTAGTATTATTAATGCCAGTAAATGGGAAGAGCAAACAGTGGCATGAACTGCCTGCCATATTTTTAAGTCCTACTTAAAGCCGATCTTACTCTTTGTGAAGCACTTCCCAGGTCTTCTTCCTGTGTTTATAATCTATCAATGTTTTAACGATGTGGGCGCACAAAGCTGTCACATGGTTACAAGCAGCCAAGCCAAACCAATACATCTTGTGCGTCTACTGGAGGAGATTGAGTGCCCACACAGCTTCACAAAGTGTGATTTAAAGCCCCACTGCACTACTTATAACTACTTGCACCCTCCCCAGCAAACAATGGGCTATAACTCAAATTTGTGTTGTTGGCATACATAATAGAAAGGGATGAGTACTAGACGAAGCAAAGAATGACCCCCTGTCCACACACAACATTTTCCGTGACTAATCATGATTAGCTATACCGTTTCGCGATAGTGATACCGTTTCGCGATAGTTTTACGACCAAAATTGTAGGTGTGGACGCTCACTAACGATACGTCGTATAACGAAACTAGTCTAACGAAACGCAGGTTTGGGCATCGTTTCGAACTGAAACTCAATAAAGAATCACGCCTAATCACGGAAATGTTGTGTGTGGACAGGGGGACCCCCTGGGGGAGTGTAACTAGTGTAACTAACTGGGCGGGGCTTAACGTGGCCTCGAGCGAAATGAGACCAGACCTCTTATCACTATCGCGAAACTCTATAAAGAATCACGGAAAATGTTGTGTGTGGACAGGGGGCATTTTATACGATGATTCTTTAGTGACGACGTTTCTTGTGTGTGGACATCCTGGAATTTATACGATGATTCTTTATACGACGTATCGTTATAGAGTTTCGCGATAAATTGTTTTGTGTGTGGACACGCTGTGAGACACATGATATCATGTGATATTATGCAAATGAAAAGCAGTTTGTGTGTTGAGACTTATGGGCATTGCCATTTCAGTGACTGATTCTCTAATAAATCACTATAGTAAAAGCAGGCCTGATAATTACCCGATTTAAATCGGTTGCCCGATTGTTTTAAAATAATTTTTGTTCCCTCCTAATTTATTTTATTTTAATTTTTTTTTCCCACCCCAATTTTATTTTATTTTTTTATTTTTTTTCCTGATTTTTCCTGATTTTTTTTTTTCTTCCAGATTTTACCCAGATTTTCCCTGATTTTTTCTGAATTTTTGTACTAAAAAATGGGGAATGTTGGATGCAATTTTTTTTCCTGAATTTTCTTTTTTTAGAGCTGAATATAACCCCTGTAAAAGGCCCCAACATTTTCCTTTTTCATTTTCAGAATGTTTAGGGTACGAAAGTACAGCAATGCATCATCTCCATTTGTGCTGATATTTGGTTAATTCTAAATTTCTAATTAGAAATATGAACCCCATTTGTCTTATTGTGAAAGACTAGGCCCATAGTCAATGTCATTGCTTGCTCTAAATAACACCATATAATGTTGTTCAAGACATATCACCATCCAAACCCCCACCCGTCTTGCGTTATTGCGTGTTCTGTATCAACCCACAAAGTAGTCTGCAAACTGACCCCCTATGTGAGGCAGGCAGCTGACCCCCTATGACAACAAACCCCTTTAATATAGAAACCTAACCAGTTATAAACATGTACATGACCCAAAACTGAGAAATTTAGTTGACATCTGGTATGGATTTTCTCTCGTCCACCTTAAACTTGGCTGTGGGCATCTTTCATCAGCTAGATGGCATACCGAGCTCACCGTGGGTGTTCTCATCACACCAACTTGGTTATTTCCTGGCCTCCGGAGAAAAAGATTGAATTTCTTTTTTTGTGTTATTTTTTTGTTTGGTTGTTGTCCAATTACAGCTTGAAAGTGAGAGGTGTAAATTAATGACAGCAGACCCACCAGCTGGGCTGGCCCTAACATAAAAACTTTTGAATAATTACACATTTTGAAAGTGACCTAAAAAATTTGATTAGTTAATTACCTGATACAGTGTATTAAGTGTTTGTCTTGATGGAGAGGTTGGGTGGATTCTGATGTGAAATGCTAGATTTTAACCCTGGATGATTTGATAATTATTCATATTCATTTGTGATACTGTTTAAGTGTTTATGATTATTTCTTTGACTGTCTTAATTAATTCAAACATTTTGTACCTACATATGTTACATACACTATTTGTGGCATTACAATTTAGAAATGAACAATGTGTACCATATACAAAAACAACTTTTTTGTCTACATCCTGGTTTCAAATTCAATATTTAATTCTGGTGACAGTTCATTTATTACATTTCCAACAGAACATTTCCAACATACATGTATATATACAAAATTAAATTACCCTGAATGACCAGGAAATTAATCAGTTTGGATTCATTGTGAATTTGGTTTGGCAGCGGGACTGCATGTAACATCTGTTTGGAGCCAGAAGGGCGTTAACTTGTATACTGTCTTTAACACAGGGTTAACACCCTTCTCGCTCTGAACAGACTATACTTGTAGGAGGAATCAAAATAAGCACATATATAGTCTCAACAGATTTTGAATCTATATTCATTTTATCACAGATCCCTTGAACCAGGTACATACATCAAGCGTTCAGCGGCCAGTCTCGCGTCCAGCCATCGCTGTGGAACCGTCGGGGCGGGCAGCCACGCCGGCCTTGCCAGCCGAGACCGCCTTGGGAACGTCCCGACCACCATGACCATCTCTTTCGGTCTCACGGCCGTCGGCATCCTTTGGTCCATCGTGTCCATCGTTGCCACAATGGCCTCGTCCATCGGCCTGTTCATGCCCTATTGGATGCGCGGCCACATGTTCAACGGAACCCTCCCTGTCCATTTTGGTGTCTTCCGTCGGTGTAACTACCCGACAGCGCCCAACAACTACGTCTTCGATTGCGGACATTATACGACGTTCGGGGACATACCCACGCTGACGTGGAAGATTTGTACAATTGTGATCGGACTTGCCTGTATTGCCTCTATGTTTGTTGGACTAACGTCGTTATTAGCCTGCTGTATGAGGGACCTGGTCACGCGGAAAGTTGGCAAAGTCTGTGGAGCTATTCAATTTGTTGCAGGTAAGATATTGAACAGTTTTGTCTATTTTCAATTTTCTATGTTGAATGCTATTAAATCTATGCACATGTATCGACATACTAATCCCATCCTTGCAATTTATAATATAAGAAGCCATACAAGTAAAGGGGAAAGATTTGACTGCAAATTGCACATGCTGTACTGTACATTTAATTGGTTTTACTTGTCCCGTTTGTGCTATTCATGACATGAAATGACATACAAATTAGAAGGAACCCCATCAAATGCCTGACATTTATATCAACGTAGATGGGACATAAATGTGGCCCAACAGGTCAGTAGTCCAGAAATGAAACAAGCTTCTAGAAGATTATATTGGACAGTTGTATGTCAAAGTCGACAAGACACACGCAAGAAGACGTTCATAAAGAAATGAAATGGCATGAGGCTGCCATTATTGTTCCGTGAAATTGTAGTGGAAGGGAGACCAGATGAAGCAATATTGCGCTGTATGCTCCTCATCTGAAGGATATTGAACGATGATAACATGTAATAAAACATGTCCCGCATCGGAATATTCTCAACTTGGGAATATTGAGATGCATGTTAATGTTAGCCGGGATGTGGGCTTTAATGTTTCATATCTCCAAGTCTATGGTGTCCTTGATGCAACTGTATATAGTATGTATTTATGGACATGTATCTCTCCAGGGCATTTGGATAGCATATATATATTCACATTTCAAATAAAATTGTATAAATTGCAAATCACAATCTGTGCGCCTGAAGCCATTTTCAGTGATCATAGTTGATTTGATTCTGAATGTATCATTTGCATTTTTTTGGTATTTAGGGGATATTCAGACTACGGTAGTAGATAGTGGAATACCAGTAGAGTGGAGGAGGGGAGGAGAAGAGAGAGAGAGGGGAGGGAGAGAGAGAGGGAGGGAGAGAGAGAGAGAGAGAGAGAGAGAGAGAAAGAGAAGAACAAAAGAGAGAGAGATATTAGAGAGAATAGCATCAAGAATATCACTCTTGGGGGGAACAACATATTCCAAGGTTTTACAAAAGGAAGTTAATATATATAGGGCCTACTGGTATATTTAATGGGAGCTAAACAAATGAATATCTAGAAACAAATAGAAACAAAACAATGATAATAGTGTGTTAGAAGGTGTGTAAGTGGAAGAGAGAGAGGTGTGGGAGAGGCAGACAGAGAGGGAGAAAGAGACAGACAAGACAGATAGACAGTCAGGCAGAAACGGTAGACAAATTACCAGTATAGGGATAACACTAGACAGTAAGGGACA